>JAAAKG020028008.1:0-19811 GCA_010014905.2 Druon quercuslanigerum | reverse complement strand
TATATATACGACAAGAGGGCCTGAATAAGAGGAATAAAAGAGATTAGCGCAAAAAGAGCCACGTGCATGTAGCGTTCTAGCATGTGTCTGGACTAAAAAACAAAGACAAAGGCTTTTGGGGAGAACTGCAGAAATCAGATGTGATAATGATGATTGAGACGTGGGTTGATGAGAAAGAGTGGAAAGGCATGAAAAGAATATTACCGAAAGCATATGAGTGGAAGATGCAAGCAGCAAGAAAGGAGCACATGAAAGGGAGATGAATGGGTGGCACGGTGTCAGGGGTAAGAAAGGAACTGGTGGTAGAGGAAGAAAAGGGAAAGTATACAAAGAAAATAATGGAACAATAGTTAGAAGAATAAAATAAGGAAAAGTTATTGTGGATGTCGTATGTATCTAGAGAAAAGGGAGAGAAAAGGGAGGATGGAGAACAGTAAGGAAATTGACAGAGGCAAAAGAGGAGAGGCTGGCCCTAATAGGAGGGGATTTGAACGCATGAACTGTGGAACAAAGGGAAGAAGTATGGGATAGAGAAAAGGAGGTATTTGTAAGAAAACCGAAAGAAAAGGAAACATACCGGGAGGGTAGGAGGCTACTGGGCTTATCGGGAGAGGCGGGATGGTTTATTTGTAACGGCAAAACAAGGAGAGATGAGTAAGGTGAATATACGTACGGGAGTATAGGGGACACAGTAATATATTACATTTTGGCAGAAGAAAGAATAAGGAGGCTGATGGTTAAAATGGAAGTGGGCAACGTGACAGGCTCAGAACACTTACCGGTAATCTCGACAAAGCTATGTGGTTGCTCAAAGTGCAGTAGGGGGAAGAGGAAAGGGAAGAGAGAAAAGAAATTGAAAATGGGCATTTGGGGAGAGGAAAAGTTGAGAGAATTTAGAGAAAAAATATAAAACGAGGAGATGGGGGTTTGATAGAGGAAAGAGTTGACAAGCTGCCAGAAAAACTAAATGGAGGGATAGATAAGGTAAAGGGAGAGGTAAGACCGAGAGAAAAAGAAGAGTTTAGAAGAGGCCGGTTGGACGATGAATGCAGGGAAAGTATAGATAGGATGAAGGAGGAAGGAAAGGCATTAATGAAGAAATAGGAATGAAAGAGTGTGATGAGGTAAATGAGGCGATTTCAAGGTTGTAAAGAAACAAGGCAACGGGGGAGGATGGCTTAGAAAATGAAGCACTAAAATATGAAGGTAAAACTTAAATATGAGGTTCCCTTTTTTTATCAACTTATCCGGCCATAGAAAATAACTTGTGAAGCGACGTTGCGATGATCGCTCAACCGCATTAATGACTCTGGGAGCGTCTTCTTTTCTCTAACTCCAAATATTTATTATTGCATCGGAGAATTAATTCCGAAATCAGCGACACCAGCGATAACATTGCTCCTCCCCAAACGCTAATCCAGGCGGGAACGCAACCGTCAAACAGCTTCATCAGCCGAACAATAAGTAACCAAAATTTGTAAATTGATTTTAACTGCTTTGTAAAAACACCATTATCTTTAAATGGGCAAACATTTTTAAATTTTATTGTGAGACGCAATGATTTTAAATCTTTGAAGTCGTAACAAGAAAGGGATCGACTCAATCTTGAGTGGAACACATTTTCTCGTTTTTATTATTCGAAAGGATTCTCATATTTATCTTTTTATGTGACTGTGTGACGAAATGTCGTTAACTTTCTGTGTGAGTTAATTTGCGTGTTTATAGATTTTAATTATCTGAACTATTGTCTTTATTAAGACTCATTATCACCTGCTATATAAAGTTTGTGTTGATTGCATAATAAATATTAAATTATTGTATAACGTATGACTCATGCTTTCTCTGTTTTCTTATCATGAATCTAATTAGATATTACCGGAACCCTTTTCAAATTCGATCAAGATTTAAAATTCTAAATAAATTAAAATCTAGTGTGTTGAGTTAAAAGAATAAAGACATAAAAAAGCACGAACGTAACGATAGAAAAAATCCGTTACAAATTGGCACTCAAACACTGGACATGAATTTTATAAAATTCTCCGAATCCAAATTTCATTTCGTGATTTAAAATTAATATGTAAATAATTATAAGTAGCAAATTTTTTAAGCAAAACATCTTTTATCTAAAATTCAGCGTTTAAAGTAAAGTGAAATAATTCGAATTGATGTCAAATCTAAATTTTACTTTAATAAATACAAGATCCAAAGGTTTTCCGTTTGAAAAAGAAGTAACAAAAACTAAACGCAGAAATAAAAGCAGAGATTCTTTTGATAAATATTCAGCAAAAAGAAATTTATCGCAAAGCATGAGTCAGAAACTAAAGCCTAAGTGCGAGCATGGGAATGACGCGGGTTCATTTGAGAATGACTTAGGAAAAAATCCAAATCAGTTCTTAGGATCGTTAGAAAAACATTTTAATGTTAAGCAAATCCCGGAAATACACAAATTATTGCTTTTCGAAAATGCAGTAGAATTTAGAGCAAGAAAGTAGTTCGATGTCCATCGTGATAGTTGCACGAATTATGCCGCGTTCAAAACTACATTTTTAAACGAATTTTATTCAATCCCAATTAGGTTAAAAATAAAATCTCAATGGTCAGCGGTACGATTCGATCCAAGCAAGGTAAATTTGCAAGCTTTTTCCTTTTGCAATATAAAGAAGCTCAATATTTCTTACCAGCTTTGGAATCATATGCGATTAATTATAGCATCATACAACAACTTCCGTTAAAATTTCGTGAGGCGTTGACCGCTGACGACTATTCAGACGTAAATAAAGTTACGCCCGCTTTAGCGCATCTTGATTTGACACATAAAGAACGTCAGAATGGTAGAAAGCGTCAATATAATCAAATTCAAAACAACAACTGGGGAAATAAAGATTTCAAGTCTAATATCCGTGGATGACAGGCTAATGCAAATTCGTTTAATGAATTTTCCAATAATTCGGGATATGAAAATCGATCTCAAAATTCAAATTATAACGTGTGTTCGTGCATACATTATCCATGCAGTTCTAACAGCATGTATCATGGCAATGCACACACTCACCCTTACCATGCAATGAATACAGTTATAGTTTAACCTAACTCCAGTTATAATTCGCATCCAGCCCAGCTACCCGATTTGAATGTTCTCCCTCCTACTTTCCCACAATTAAATAATTTAAACTGAGTAATGACGCAGTGTGTCATGTCCGGCAGCGCGTCAGGGGCCTTATGGGGTTTTTGGGGGACCTACAAAATGATATTATCGATCAACCTAAAAAAGGGGGACCATCGGAATTCTCAAAAATTCAAAAATGTTTAATGCTACTGGTCTCTGTTTTTAATGTTCCTACTCCTGTTCTTACTGACACAGATAGTCAAATTACGGGAATTTATGAACAATTTTATAAATATTTATTGAATCATAGGAAAATGGTACAATTGCCGGCCTCAAATGTTTTACCTGTCGCAGCTATTGGAAAGAAAATAACAAGAATAAATAGGAAAGTTCTTTTGAATGTCCGAATAGGAAATTGTCGAAAAATCAATACGGTTTTTATTAGTTCCCAGTTTATCGAATAAAATGATCTTAGGCTATAATTGGCTCTTGGGTAATAAGGTGGTGCTCAATTATGATAATAAGAGTCATAATTAAAGGGTATTACGTTCCCGGAGAGTTGGCTTTGTACAGTCGCGCTTCGTTCGAGTGTTGTCATCACATAATAATGATTACACTTTCATACAAATAATAACTATTCCTGAATTTTATTTTATTTCTTTAACTCATATCGGTTCTCAGGGGGATGTTACTAATACAATGATTAGAATGCCTTTCACTCGTCAAATTTCTACACAAACTGAAAACAAATTTAATAATGATTTTAAATATAATTTTTTCGATTACAATGATAAATTGCGCAATGATAAAATGAAATCTTATAGCGAATAATCCAATGATAGGATAACCCATAATATTAAATACATTGATGTGGATGAACATAAAACCGATCCAATCAATTATATTGTTGCTAATGTGCTTACTGCTAATGTTTAATTCAGAAAGGATTTGAGTACTTATTGTACTGATGATTTAAATCGTATTTCCTGGTTGTTGGAACAAAGGATTATTGCAAAGCTTATGGTAATTTGATTTCTTGCGTAAATAATTCGATGCACGTATCTGGTCTCAATAATGGAGAACGAGATCTCGTTGAGAAACAAGAGCTTTCGACTATAATTAAAAATGACATAGGTGAAAACAATTCCTTATCTTTTAGAAATTTAAATGCTGCAGAGTATAAGTATTATCAAGCTTTGGAAAATATTATCAATGAAAATGATCTAAATGAACTCGACTTATCTCAGTTAAATATCTTACATTCAAATTCGATCGATCACGGAATTCCTTACATTGCTAACTCCTGGAGAGTTAAAATTAAACCTCTAAAAACGATTGTTGATAGACCATATCCTATTCCTCTAAAATATCGTGTTTTAGTCGATGAGGAAATTGAAAGAATGATATCTGCAGGAATAATTGAAAGGTCAACAAGTTCTTATTATAACCCTTTGCGTATAGCAGTTAAGAGCGATTGTAAACATTCGTGTTTGCCTAGATGCACGATTTATCAATAACATAATTGAATCTAAAAATGAAGCACCACGTTTGATGATGGACATTGCACAGAAATTTCATGGTGTAAGGTATATCTTGACGACTGACCTGGCTAATGGCTATTGGCAGATTCCATTACATCGGGATTCTCGTCAGTATACCTTATTTGTGCATAATTATAAGGTCTACCAATTCTGTCGAATACCATTCGGCATAAAGACAACCGGTTCAGATTTTATTAGGGCTTTAGACTATGTTTTAGGTATTCAATTTGACTCTTGTTTACAAGATCACAATTTCACTCTGAGATTAGATAAATCATTAGTTTTTCCAGAATCAGTTAAATTTTTGGAATTTGAATTCACCTTTGAAGGAATTCAACACAGTAGACACAAACTAGAAATTATTAGAAACTTCGCTGAATCGAAGAATAAAAAACAATTACAACGTTTTTTGGAAAAAATCGACAGTTCGTATCTCGCTATTCAAACTACATAGAACCGTTCAGAGATATTCTGAAGGAACCTAGTTCTTGGAATTGGACTGAAAATCACCGGTAAAGATATACACAATTAAAAAATAATCTCGCGGATAGTATCGTGCTAAGGCACTATGTTCCAAATACCAACTTTAAATTACAAACTGACGCTTCTAACAAGGGTATGTGCGGAATTTTATATCAGACCCTTTGCATTGCTCTCGTGCAAGTTTATGTAGAAAAATAATTGCAAGTACGAACAATGCGATGTAATTGCGTTGAAAGTAATAAGCGCTAAACGTTCCAGCAATGTGCTAAGCGTTTAGCAACGCGCAAAGCGGTTATATAATTGCATGTTATCGAACTTCAAACGTGAAATTCGATTTATATTATCAAGAGGCGTTTGGCAAACGCTACTTTCGTTTAAAAGATTGCATCCTAAGTTCGTCGCAAAGTGCTTAAGTTGAATAACCAGACAAAAACATTGATACCCAGCGTTGCAACTGGGTACTGATCAACCAGTTTATGTCAAGCACTCTAAAGTAACTTTACAGAATTCTCCTTTTGTTCCAACGCTTCCATCCTACCTTCAACGCTAAGCGTTTAATAAAAGCACTCAGATAACAGAATAAACTCCCAGTGTTGCTGTTTGGCGTTTATTTGCCAATTTTAATCAGCAGTCTAAAACACTATGTAAAAAATTATTATATCGTTCTGACGTTCCCATTTTAACATTAACCCTAAGCGTTTAGGAAAGCATCCAGACAACAAAATCAACTCCCAGAATTGCTGTTTGGCTCGGATTTACCAGTTTAAGGCAAGATGTCCGAAACATCTCATAAACAGCAACGCTGGGAGTTGATTCTGTTGTCTAGAAGCTTTCTTAAATGTTGTTAAAGTGGGACCGTTAGAACGAGATAAGCAATTCTTATAAGGTGTTTTACACTGCTTGATTCTAACTGGCGACTCAAAGCCTGCAATTCTGAGAGTTTACGTTGTTTTCTGAGTGCTTTTATTAAACGCTTAGCGTTGAAGGTGGGATGGAAGGGTTGACACTAAAGGAGAATTCTGTAAAAGGTGCTTCAGAGTGCTTGACATTAACTGGTTGATCAGTACCCAATTGAAACGCTAGGTAACAATTCTTTTGTCTGGCTAATCAACTTAAGCGCTTTGCGACGAGCTTAGGATGCAATCTTTCAAATCAAAGTAGCGTTTGCCATGCGTTTGTGACCTAGCTATTTTTATGACCATTCAGACAACCAAACGCGTTTAAAACTTCCAACTCAATTACATCGCAATGTTCGTCCGTTCAATTATTTTCTACATAAACTTGAACGAGAGCACTGCAAAGGGTGGAAAAAAAGTCTGTGATATATTCGACTCCACAGTTAAAAGTATGTACCAAAATCTGACCTTTAAATCGTCGAAGCTCAAAAACTGTTCATAATTTGAGTTTTTGTCATAAAGATTTTTTGATCAGGAGATCATTAACTTAAAAATAACAAAAACTTTGAAAATTCCACCGTGACCTTCTTTACCATGCATTTGGTGCGGGGTCCTTCTCAACTAATTTGAAATTCAGCAACTTTAGTCGACAGATGATGTAAAAGAAAAGCACAATGATGTAAAAGGCGCGACTTAGTCAAAGCCGTGCGTACTTCGCAGAGTGAGTTGTCAGTATGACCGATTGATACGTAAAGACAATTCAAAAGGGTAACTCTGGGTTTTATAGAGTCCTTCTACCCTGTACACCAATAAAACGTATTCAGGTACGTACGGCTTTAAAATATATTCCAGCACGTACGGCTTCAAAATGTATTGAAGCAAGTACGGTCATATCGATTCCGCGAGGTGAGCGACATCAATGACTAATACATCCGTTCTGCTGAGACTCTCGATATTGAGTTTCAAATGGCTCATACAGGTGGCAAATGGCTGTCGTCAGCCACATTGGTCAGTGATCACGCATATCCACTATTAACCTTTCATAAACAGATATTCTAGGTGCTACTTATCCGTATTTCGATATACATATCTATTTTGACGCTTTTGATTACTGACGTATCTTACTATATAAATGTTCTTCGACTAACTAGGCTATGCATTAATAGTAAACTGATGTAAGAAATTCTATCTATAATATGATTACTTTAATTTAAACACACATATGTATTCATATTCCATATAATTGGATTTCACTTTTTATTATTTAAAACATTATGAGTATGAGTACATTCGTATGATAATATTTATAATTATAATTATTTTGTAATGGCAGAGTCTGCAATTAAATTTTTTCATTAACCGAACATATGTTTAAACTTATCCATGGTAACACACTTTAAGCACCTTGTGATTTCTATCATACCGGCCACAGCAGTTATCTCAGTTAGGTTTAAACTCAGAGAAAATCGGTAATGCGCCTGCTTTTAGTTCACGGCGTTAATCTGAAATACATGAGGTAAGCTAGGCTGCGCCTAGTTAGGCGTTACGTCAAATTTTGCAACATTTTGTGATGTAAGACTCCTCCCTTCTTAATCATCGTCCTTGATGATAAAACGCACATCAGCCTTTGCGTATGGCAGAGGTTGGAAATGTAGCTGTCACCTCCGAATCTGTTGATAAGATGCGCATCATCCTATGCGTGCGGCAAGATAGAAAATGAAATTATTTTAATTATATTACTACATATATATAGTAATGGTAGTAGTTTGGAGGTTATACTACTTCAATGATGAAAATTATAAATTGAGTGACAGAAAGGTATGGCTTTGCTCAACTTACCTAATGAATTTCTGTAGCCTGCAAACACAGTTTATTGAATATTGATTAATGATGAAATTGGCTGAACACTCACTTACACCTTTCCTTGTCAAAATCCCTAAGTAAAAGTTTTTTTCTTGCAGTTATAATGTTTGATTACATTTGTAGAGTAACGATTGCATTGACGATTTTAATGATGAACTCAATGTATAATCTTATTACACAATCATTATATAGTTACTTAACAATTTGTTTAACAAATTTGCTCAACATTCATTTTTGTCGAATAGAATTTTGTGATTGATGCTAGTTTGTCAAGATAAAGATTGGGAGATAATAGAACTCTCTGAAGAATGGAGTCAGTTGGTCAATTAAGCTTTCGGTTCACTTGATATTCTTCCATCACCATCCAAGAGTTCTTTACCATTGGAATGTCACCGTACTCTTGATTGTTTTTCACGTGCTGAGCGACCATAATGAGAATGGTTATGTCATCCTTGACACTCATTATAAATCTAATTGTTCAGCGTGCAGCTCTTAGTGATGAGATGTACATGCGGCCAGTTGTGCTCCAGGTGAAATGAGTTCGTGTGCATCTAGTTTCTGTTTTAATGTTCCGCTAATCATTATTTGAGAGAAGCTATCGATGACAAAACCGGAAACAAAATGAAATGGCAGCCTTCCGCCTTCCCTTTTTTAAAGTCTTCGTCTTCCTTGATGAAAACAAAAAAGGATGTTGCTATTCTCGACCTAGAATTACATCCGTATTGATAGGAAAATTCGGTGAATCTACATGAAAAACTACTAGTGTTAAGTCGGCAGGGGTCGAATTTCTTCATAATTTTGACAGCTGTGCCACAATTGTGTCAAAGCCACAATTTTCTATAATCATCAGTCACTTGAACAGCTTCTCCAAGTAAATTATTTTTTTTGCAAGCTTTGCCTTGACTGAGAGGAAGGGTGGAGAGAAAAACTCCTCTAAGCGAGCTCAATCGTGTGTTATGCAATTAGGATCTCTTTTCCTTCCATTATTTTCAGAAACAGGCCATGAAAAAAATTCAAAAGGGTGAGCCAGCATCGGTGTCTATGCTGAACCTCAAAAGTTATCATAATTATTTATTTCTATTGTTCAAATCACGTATTTTTTACTTACAAAACAACTAAATGTGTAAACTTGATGATTATTGAATTGAGGAAATACAACATTCAAATAGAAGAAATCGTCGTTCTTTCGGTTTGATGAATAATTATTTCCTTTAACATTCCCCTGGTAAAGTTGGTTCTGGTTCTTTATCTATGCCAAAGAAACAACTTCTCCGTGGGACAACATTTGATAAAAATTTTCTCTGTACAGGTGGAGACCCTCTGGTTTCATTGTCAAGGGAAAATTTGCTCCTTTGGGAGCTCGGTCAATATAATTGACTCAGCCATCCTGTAAATGGAAATATTATGTTATTATGAATTAATATCTATGCCACTCGTTTGTATATATGTTCTGGGATCGCATTCCGCGTAAATTGGATAACCCTATCCTTAAATTCTCCCCCCGTAATTGCTCAAAACAACAACACCTGGTAGCTAACTCGCACACCGCTTGCAACAGAGGCGTAGTTGTTTTAAGAAACGGCGAAAGAGAAACGTATATTGAGGTTTATAATTTATTAAAATCTTTAGAGTCTCTGAATTAGCTCCGATTCCGGTTGATGGTTGCGATAGAGTTAATCTGGCTTGTGGTGATTCACCACCCTCTTGTTTCACTGAAACTAGGTTGTCAGTGTGGAGGAATTGAGGAAAGTTCGAGGAAGATTCTATTTAATCTGGGACACTTGCATATTTATTTTCTTCAATAGTTCTTTCATGTCAAACTTCTTGAGTTTCAAGTTTATTTGGTTCTTTTTAAGCCTGGTTTATGATTGAAATCAAACTTTAAACGAAGTCCGTTTCAATATCTAGTTCAAGTTCCTCAGTGTCTATTATATTAAGTTTTTTTAAATCTCGTTTCGCTATAATCAATTACTTGATGTTGTGCGACTTTTGACTCTTTATCCATAAAAGGAATAGACTTTATAGGACTCGAATGTGTAACTATATAATTTTGCACCGATGAAATTTTAACCTTTTAGTGTCGCAGATACTGTCTTACTAGAATTTCACCTGTACTCACAGAAAAATCTAAAAAGATAAAGTGAAAAACTACAATGAATTTTTCTATGTGTAGTTTTATTGTTCCAAAAGTGAAAATTCTATTTTGAGTCGATTCCGATATGACTATAGATTTATCTTCGTGTAATAATAATGATTCGTATAACGAAACTAATTTTATGATAATATTATCAACTGCTGTATCGGATGAAAACCCTACAGCTGGAGATTCTGATTTTTTCATTAATATTCGTGCGTTCGTTTGACGCTTTTTTTCATCTCGCTCATTGCAGCGTCTGTTTGACGAGCGGAGTTGTAGTTTAAAGTTTTGTTTTTGTAAGGGGCTGAGGGATGATCTCCTCATAGTGATATTATGGATTCACACTTCCGCTCACAAAACGCGCGACTGTTTATTCCGCGCTCCTGATTGGTCAAACTTAAATATTTTATAATTCCAAAACTAAAACTTAAACTGATTTTGGGAAAAGGAATTTTCGATATCTTTTATTATTTATTTGTCCAGACTGTATAGGACCCTGTATAGGAATGTATATAAGAATTTTCAATACGGTAGGCCTGATATATTGTCAGGTAACCCGGATTTTAAAGCTTCAAGAGCACTATCATTTCGAGGGGCTTGGTTAACTTTTGCATATTTATTCTTAAGAACAGCTTGAGATCCTGTTTTCAGTAGAGTTATGCGATCAAAGAATTCGCTAACATTTTCTTCTCTTATCATCCGAATAGTAGAAATTTCGTGTAGGTACCAAGAATGAGTGTTACGCGGAACTAAACGCTGTTTTAGAAATATGATTAAATCATTTATTGTTTCAAAAGTTTTTCACGTGAATGCTATATCTTGCAGCAATAGGGCTAAAACTGCATTGAGCTATTGTTTTTCACAAGTAACCGGCACGAAAGATTGACTATGTGTGAGATGCTAGATCTAATTTCTGGTAGAAATGTTTTCGCCGTCATATGTGAAAACGTTTATTACTTCCTGATGTATGGCAAAACAATCGGTAATTATTGTCATCATGGCTTTACTAAGGGAGCGATTGAAGTCGCCAGTAAATTGAGTTTTATTAAGCTCGTCAGGCGTTTTGTATTGATTTTTAATCAGAAATACGATAAAATTAGGATAAATTCAATGAAGTATATGGCATAACTCGCGTTTCATTGAAAAACGTATTGATTTTAAGTAAAAGAAAATGAAATAAATATGGTAAATATGCTGTAGTTTTGGTTTTGGTTTATGTACGAATTTCTAAGTTAAAAATTTTAAAATTCAAAAGAGACATTTATTTTAAATACCTATTAGTTCGCGGAATGGTACTAAACGCGATTGTTTAGTTATGGTGATATAGGTTTAAACTCTTCACTCGTACAATCTGTCTACAAAGACTGCAAGAAATAAAAAGAAAAAAAATAAGGGTTAAGAGGGTTCGTCTTGTTGATCGAATCTCCGTATATTTTGTACAGCAGTGACGGAACTCTACCAGAATTCACTCTTAAATTATTTTCACGAACGTATTACACTGCGGAATTTATTCGGAAAATAACTCACACGACGGCCGAAAGTCTCAGCCGAAGCGACTTTAGTTCAATGCTCGATAATACGTTTACTAATTTGCGGAGATATAAATGTACGCGAATTAGTCACAGCGTTTCTTCGGTCTCAACGATGTAAAAAGTGCGGCTTACAAGGATCCACCAATATTAAGGTGGGACGAAAAAACAAATTTTATGAATTTTAAAAATCCACGGGGCCTAAAAGTTTTTGTACGCTACAAGTAGTTTATGCTGAAAATTTTAGTCCGATAAAAAAAAAAATTGAGCAATAGCAAGCATATTCAAGTTTTAAACAGCGAACAGCGGAGAATTTCTTATATACCTAATCCATTTATAAATCTGCATAATTCTTGTCTGCTAGAATTTTTAGTCTATAATACTGCCAATGTATGCTGCATGATACCGATAAAGAATTAAAATTTAAAAACTACATAAGTCCAATATTACTGACCAAAAGTGCACAAATTTTTATACACAAACCAATTTATTATTGTATGACTAAATTTCGATATTACACAATTTTCCAGATTTACAATTCAATTTTTAATTTTAAATTTTTAAATATAAATTACAAATGTATGATGGGTAACTTGATAAATTTAAAATTTATAAACAAAAGTCAAAATTCGCCAGTTTTGTCATTTTTTAATAATTACCAATGTGGAAAATTTTGCAATATCCAGAATAGTTGGTGGGCGACTTGATAAGCTTGGAATTTATAAATAAATTTGCAGAGGGACCAATTTCAAAACTTCATAGTTTTTGAAATTTTTTGTTTTTATTTCCCAATTAAAAACTGCCTAATCTTTCGCTGATTATCATTGCATCCGTCGCTGCGACTCTGCTTAATATCTTCCGAGGATGGACGCCGCAGAAATTAACTATGAAAGATGCTGCTTGTCCTAGAATATCAAATCGATACCCGATACAATGCAGGTCGCATTTACCTGAAGTCAACTACCCTTGCTACGAATCTCCAATTATCAAGTTTTGATAAGTACTAATAAAAATCTATTATTTATTTGGTCTAATTTCCTTTACATTGCCAACAATACATGAGTCTTGTTCTTTTCATAACGTTCCCCGTGTTCATTGAAGGAAGTCCAGCTGGTCCATTTGTCTCTCAATATCTCGCTTACTCTGCGTATCTCACTCAATATGAAAAACATTTTTAAGTTGCATTCAAATAATTATCTGTTCATAAAACTAGTCTCTACTTTGGCTTGCCCTCGTCCCTGTTCAATTAGGAACAGGGCATTACTCAACTACGTGATAATCTGAGCAACAGTTAAAAAAAAAAATAATTTAATCGACAGGGAAGCATTAAAAACTATTATTTGACATGTTTAAAATACGAAAAAAAATTGAGAAAAAGATTTGAACCCACGGCAGCTTGGTTGCCAGCCTGGCTCTTTCCCACTGGACCGGCGGGGCTTGATGAAAGTACATGGGCGTGGATAGTTACAGCTTCTGCACCCTTGTCTAATGTGTCTTACAAACGCTCATAGTTCTTACAAGGGACTAAAAAATCCGGAACACATGTCTCATTACTTCTGACGTACTATCGATTGATGATAGTCTAATTAAAGGTCAATATGCCAGAAGAGAATCGTAGTCTTGACCCACGGTCGATAAGGAAGGGCGCCCCGATACCGTGGCTAATTACAAATTCAGTTACAAAACACACACACACACACACACACACAGGACTTGTTAATTTTGTACCCATTTCTCTCCATTTCGCAACGTATTTCGCAAAATTTAGTCACCATCATCAAGTCATGGCCCTTTAAAAACCTGGTATTTCACAAGAGTTCTTCTATTATGTCAGAATTATGAGTAAGTAATTTGCAAACGATTCTAACCGTTTAAATGCTGTCGTCTGCCACCCATTGATTTCTATCATTCGCAAAATTCATATTTGTCGTGGAAATAATGATTTCCTCAACAAAAGGTTTGATTTTTCAACATTTTATTGATCCGATGATCTCGGAAAAGCCTGGATATTCGACAAGTTTTCTTTCTTTCGTTCGCAAATCCTTTGGATATATATATATATATATATATATAAAATTCAAAGTCGTATTTAACCAACACCCTTCACTGAACGAAAACATTTTGATAAGGTAAATGAATCAGCAAAAGGAAAAGATATGGTTATCTGTTACTAAATAATTGTCTCTTATAAAGAAGTATGAAAATAACGAGAAGTGATTCGTCGTAAAATAAATTTGTTGGCCCTAAAAAGGGCCACTTGGTGTGCAGCAAATAGAAGATTAATGAATCCAATCAGTAATTTTCTGCTGTTTGTTGCAACTTTTTGCCTCGAAAAAGTTTTCAATCAAGGCTAAAGCAGTAAAGATAGTATTTGGCACATTAGTTTGCTCAGAAGCAAACCTACGATAAATTGCTAAACCAAATTCAGCATCTCTGAATTTTTTTAGTGGTGTTACACCCTGAACCACGGCATCATTCCCGCCATCAGATACCATAGGTTCTTGTTCCTTCATGCCATCCAATATCTTACTGTCTGTAGGTTATGTAGCTGTTATTAAATTGGTGTCCACATCAACAAAATCTTCAAAGTTTATATCTCCGAATCCTAATCTCCTTTGTAGATCAGTCCACTCTTCAAAAATACCATCCGCAGAATGTTCGTCTTCTTCTTGCATTGCAGCAATTTCAACTTCGGCTTTCATGAAGCCAGCCTTTCGATAGCAATTCGCAATTTTGTCAACATTGACATGAGTCCAAGATTTGTTCAAATCGAAAAGGGCATCCAACAAATTCAAATCAGGTAACCCCATTTTCTCATCCGAAGCCTTGAGCAATCATTTTATGATTCTCTTTCGATAATTAACTTTAAGGTTCTTGATCATTCGTTGATCCATTGGTTGCAATTTCGAATTCAAATTCGGTGGTAAGTAAACCACCTTTACGGCTTTTAGTGTTTTTGTCAAAACTTTCAAATGAGCCGGACAATTACCCACAAATAAAAGAACTTTTCGATTTTCTCTTTGGAATTTACGATGAATTTCATTAAACCAGTCTTCATATATTTAACTGGTCATCCAAGATTTTTGATTATTCTCGTAAAGTACTGGTCAAGAGTTGACTCCCTTGAAACATTGTGGATTTTTTAATTTGACTATTACCAATAACTTAATTTTTCTTTTTTAGACAATATGTTCAATAGCGCAAATCATTGCAGTAGCAAGATGTCTTCATGCGCTTACGATGCGGTTGGAAACAAGAATTTCCAGAAGCAGACAAGATCTTCTCCTTGCTCTTAAAAATGGTAGTTAGAGAGTTGGCAGGTATTCCGAAATCAGCAGCTATGGCCTTCTTCCTTTTAACTCCTTTCTCGACACATTGAAGGAGTTTGCCTTTCTCACTCAGGGATAGTGTGATACACGTCATCTTCTCCATAGTTTTGAAAGCGTTGAGGTCTCAGCTCTATTTAACACAAAACTGAACGAGCACATACCCTTTATTTATAGTAGCAGAACTTTGCATCACACGTCGACCTCACCCGTGTCACACACGCCAATCCCACCACTCACAACGGGCCGATCAAATGCAATCGCCCAGTTTATAAATATGAATTTTTCGAAGTATGTTAGTTTCTCAGTGCCTTGCTTCGAGTTACACAGGTTATGATGACGGCGAAGCTTACATTATTCTTTGAGTTATAGAAAAATATTAACATGGGAAATGTCGATTTTCAGACGGGCCAAAAAAAATTTGAATTATCGAAAATTCGTATTATCGAATTCATTATAATGATAATCATAAATATTCATTAAATTGATTATTATTGGTAATTCTTGATCGATCATTATTCATTATCGTGATCATAAATTGTAAAGACAAAACAAAAATGATGGACATCCTCACACAGTAAAAACACTTATAAAACTCTTTCCAAAGTTGAACTTTATCCACTTTGTCTAAGGCTTTTTCAGACGAACGAATGCATAATCAGCTTCTCCTTCTAATCTTGAACTTTTTTCTGATGCTTTTTCCTTTCTACTCGTGGGAAAAAAATAACACCACCAAAATTTTTCGTACCGTTCAAACCGTTCGAACGCACAGAAAACGACGGCGAACCGGCAAAACGCCCACAATGAGTGGATGATGAACCTCAAGGATGACTTGCTGGACTGCTACGACGCCGGTTTGAAAAACGAATATGTAAGAGGAGGGCTTCCCCAACCGCTGCTTGAACAATATGCAGACAAACATGAGAAAGTGACATTAACACCAACCGCAGAATGCAAGGACCTTCTGATTGATGATAGCGACTTTAGAACATGGACGAACATTGACATGCAGATTCTTTCTAAGCCCCGAGATCTGGCTAAATTGGATTCCTCCCTTCGTGAGGATATCTCGGAGGAGTACAACTTCTGGACCATCAATTTTGCAGTTTTTGGTGCTGTGATAGCTTTTGCTAATTCAAATCCAAGCTTAAACCGAAGATGGATGAAAAGACGAAATGACGCTTGCATCAATTGAACAAAAAGATTGAATTGAAAAGACAGAATGTGTCCCGTGTTTAGAGTGTAATTGACAATATAACATCTGGTAGACCGTACACGGAAATGGTTCGAAAGTATATTGTTGACCAAATACATGTTTTATCTAACACAAGGAGGAGAATTGAGAAGAGGAGTAGATGGATCAGGGATAATCAACCGTTTTTCCCTGACTCATTGGGCCTCTTCAGTCATGACTCTGTTTCAGTCAAAAATCCACCCAAGCCCCACGAGGTATAAACTTTTTGGACAGAGGTATACAACATCCCGAAAACACTGGAGCTGGAAGAAAATACTGAGAATATTATCCGCTTCAAGGAGTTTTGTGACAAACGCATAATATATGAGAAGGAATGTCCATCAATCACTGCCCAAGAAGTGAAAAAGCCCTTTGGGATACGAAGAACTTTTCTGCTGCAGAACCAGACGGTATTAAGAACGATGGCTCTTAACAGAAAATACGCAACTCAGTGACAGAAACTACGTATCTCGTGCACTCTATACTAAGTACATGGAAATTTCTATATACTTAGTATAGAGTTCACGAGGTACGTAGTTTCTATCTATCGGCGTAAATAGCGTATTTTCTCTTAGGATTGTTCGGAGAAATGAGCCTGTGTGGAGAAAGATACACGAATAGCGTGGCTCGAAAAAAGGTGTGGCAGACTACGAAATTCTTCCGGATACCTCTGTGGCGACTAATCATCGAGAGCATAAGGTCACTCATGTATTTTATATGTTTACCCTTAAGATCTACGCTTCTGGTACAAGCCAAGTTCAGAGTGCTTCAAATATTCTCAAGAAGTACGCAGGAGAGTTTGGTATCAACTTTGGACTGGACAATATGCAAAAATTCATCTGAACAAAAGAAAGATCATTGGCATTACCGAGGACACTGAGTTTGTAGATATAAGTGTTATTAGACATCTTGATACTGGAGAGACTAGTACATACCTGAGCTTGCCTCAAAGCCGCATTCAGGACGAAATATCAAAAAAGGAGTCTCGCCGATGCACATAGAAATATCTTCTTTAACGAACTTGATTTTTAAATCTGTCAACGATGACCAAGGTATCTGTGGCTAACATGCTTGCCGCTTCGGTTCTACTCTGGTCATTTAGGGTGGTTCGATGGACGAAGAACGAGCTTACGGCCCATTATATCGACACACTCAAGATCATGGATACGCATAAGATCTTGCATATGAATTCGTCAGTCCGCGATTATACATCTGACGCCGTCAAAGCGGACGCAGACTTCTGAATCCGCAGTGTCTTCGAAACCGATTTGTGCTATGTACAGCCTACACTGTTACAAACGGAAGACATCCTCTCCTAAAAATGGTCAGGAACCATAACATGATTGGCAAAGAAACGTTCCTTTACAAAACCGCGGATCAGGCGGCCAAGGCCCTGGTCTGAATTTTAACATCAGAAATGAAGAGGGTAAAGAAAACAGAGGTTGAAAAATTCCGCCAACAGCTACTCGACAAGAAAATGCGAAGACTGTGTCATTTCCACCTTATTAGACCGTAACCGCATTTTATGTCAAGAAGTTTTCTGCAATAGGTACTTAAAAGGTAGCTTAAAAAGCTGTCATCCTTGGGTCGCTTCGTGCCCTTAAGACATACGAGGGTTTCAACGGTCTGTTGTCCTGATTTCATCGTACCCTGTGATATATTCGATACCTGCTACAATTCGTGATTGTTACAAAGACTTTTCTCAATTCGCCACACTTAGTTTCTTTTTTCTTCGTAGTAAATTTGTTTATACCCTTATATTGTATGTAATCACTATATATTTTGGTAGATTTTAGCTATCGTGTTCAATATATATTTTATGTAGCCCATAGACGCAAAGACCTACAGGCACCGAATTTCTTGCTTGCAAGTAATTTATTAAAAAGACGAAAATTTTTGCGGTTGTAACATTTTTAACCTTAGCAGATTGAAACTATTTAGTGACAAATCGCTACTCGAACATTAGAATCTCTAAAAAACAAAGGTTTGTTATTTTTACTAATGGATGGAAGCTCCTAATGCATCCCCTAAGTGTTTACATTTTTCTAGCACCTTCTTCCCTATCCTTTATACACTTCCCACACACTTACTTGGTGGTGGGATGGGGACCTACAATCTAAGATGGGTTCCGAACCGTCAAGAGCAACAGCCTTAAGTACTTAGAGAACCTTCTTCTCTAGAGGGACCGGTCCAACAACTCTCCGCAGATGAACAACTCCCTTGCTAGGCTAGTGTTCACCGCATGGGCCACCGAGGATCTTTCAGAATGCGAGGCGTGAATCTAACCCGTAAGCCGACAGAGTGGGTCCAAAGCCTGCAATTTAACCCCCACGACCATCGTCCCACTTTGTTATTTTTACTACAGCAATGCTAAAGTTCAGCTAGGTAGTGGCAGATTTGCTTATATCAAACAGTAAAACTGTCTTCTTTTTTACAGTCCAAAGGTAATGCCGGTATAAACGATAGTGTAAATATTATAAAAATACGAAACTTTGTCTACTGTTAACCTGAAAGCTGTGTTTCATTTTTTTGCTTTTTCGAATTACTCAATCTATTATCTATATCAGTTTACTCAATCATTGGGTTCGGCGTATCGCGAGTCACGTACGTGTCAATCTTCCGCGCTACCGAACTGATAGCCCGGTTTCACTCAGAATTCTTAATGCTTGGCTTCAACGTTTGGATCCAGCCACCAGTGTTTGCCAATTCTTCGTTTCGCCACGCGGATTAAACTCACAGGGTTTTCTCGCTTATAGCCTTGGAAGTGTTAAATAAATAAACAGTATCCAAACAAATGCCTTTTCAATAATATGACATTAAAACAACTAAGTCCTAATATAACCTAATATTTGTATACCTCATAATTTTATAGCCAATATTTATATTGGCTATAAAATTATGAGGAGAAAAGAAACGACTAAAAGAGTACTTAAGTGAATCGTTTTCTTTTCATAATGCGGATTAGATGATCGTCTTTGATGAATCAGATCGGAGGCAATCGAAAATTTCATATCAAAATTGAAAGGATTCGAATGATTCAAAAGATTCAAATTCAAGAATTCAAGTTTAAGAAGTATTCAAATGTTCCAATCGGTTCTTCGTTTCTAGAATAGTGCATGCAGGAGATCACCACGAAGTAATGAGAAGAAGACCGATCTCCGCACATATGTTCGAACTGTGGTAACTGTACATTTACTGTTAGACTTAGACGTTGCAAGCCAATGCTCACAAGGAGGGGAACATGCTAACTGTGATTTTCTATCTGCTTTTCTCCCGCGAGAAGTGCGCGAGTAAGAGCCAGTACTTGACAATCACAACAAAGGCAGAAATAGAAGTTATATCAATTTTTTGCAAAAATTTTTGCAAAGTTATATTATACTGTCACATTATTCAATCTGCAATTGGTAAACTTATTTCTGCACAAAAACACAGAAATAAATAAGCACGCATATTGACATTGACAATATTTACGGAAACATAACTTCAGTTCTTAATTGTCATTCAACATGGTACTCACTCGCACTCTTCTCGCAGGAGAAAAGGAGATAGCAAATCACAGTGCGCATGTCCCCCTCCTTATCAGCATTGGCTTGAAACTTCTAAGCCTGGCAGTAAATGTTTATGGATATAGAATGTGTGTTTTTTTTAGTCTTACGGTCATCATAAATAGAATAAAATTTAAAATGAGTAAATTTC
>JAAAKG020027997.1:0-13739 GCA_010014905.2 Druon quercuslanigerum | reverse complement strand
TTTTCGTCGGTTAGGTGTCGTGGCGCAGCGACGAGTGGGGGGGGGGGCAGCAGTGCGGTCCCAATTAATTTCTTGTTCAAATCCCCACATAATATATCGCCGGTGCGTATGAAAAAAAACCTGTAAAATAAAGCTATGAAGAAACACCTTTTTTAAAGACGCCGGGAAAAATAAATTGTTCATAAGATCGCTGTGAAAAAATACATTATTTTAAAACACCGTGTAGAAGAACGCATCTCAGTAAAAAGCTACGAAAAAAAATATATTTCGGTATTTCACTATTATTTCACTATTCTCTAATATAACGCTATTTCAGCCACAAAATAATATTAGGTGTATCGCGATCCTACACCTGCATCAAGTTTATTAACGGAAAAAATAGTTGAGTACATTAACCCTTCTAATATCGCCACAAAAAATCAAGACCCCTCACTTTAGAAGGTAGTTACTCCTTAGGGAAAAATATGAGGAGGTTCTAATAAAAATCAAGCGAATGCGCTAAGTTTTCGAAACAAAATGGTGTTTCTCTAATTTGCGTAAAAAAATTTCGCTCAGAGCTATTTAAAAAAATACAAGTGAAAATGCTGTCGTGAGGCCCTTTGCTCAGACACCTTAACTTTTACATGATCCCAGGGATAAGAATATGTTGGAAAAAATTTGAAAAAATTCTGGGGTTTCCTACAGCATGTTTAGAGATCTTAAAATTTTAAAATATTTTAAACTGTTAGTTTTACAAGTATTTTTGCTGAATGTTTTTATTTAGGAATTGAATGGAGCTATCACGCTGTGTAATGGCTTAAAATGTGTGGTAATGTGGTAATGTACACCGATTCCTGTTTTGTCAATAAAACTGAATAAAAATGATCTTTCCGCGATAAAAGTTGCTCAGTATAATCTTGAGTTTAATGAGGCAAGGCGCGTGCCAAGCGAGTAGAAAAATGTGTAGAAAAAAAAGGTCCGTCATATTTTCCAGCGGCAGGCAGACGTTTTTCCCAGATTTTCCCACGGCTGTATCTTTTATTATTAATAAAATAATAAACCATGATAATTTTAATAAAATGAAAAAGTAATTATTTACTTGAAGAAACGATGTGAAAAGATTTTCTTCCCGAGCGTTTTCATAAGTATTGTTTGACGATGCCTTATTAAATTTAACGTCGTTTTCGCAAAAAAAGTATTTTTTCACGGCGTTTTCACGAGTAAAATTTTTCCTCACGGCGTTTTATAAAAGGGTTTTTTTCGCAGTGTTTACTAAAATATGTTTTTTATTATGGCCATTCAATGGTGCGGGTTTTTTCACAGTATTTATACAAGACTTGTTTTTTTACAGCGTTTACCAATATGTATTTTTTTATAGTGTTTAATGAGATATATTTTAACAACACATTTAACACATTTTTCAACATATTTTACTGAGATGATTTTTTTCATGGCATTATGATAAGAAGCGTTTTTTCACAGCGATATAATTTACGGGTGCGTTCTCCTAAGCATCGGCGATATATATTTTTTTATTATACCATATATTTTTTAATATTCTAATGGAAACCTGTTTTGGCTTTTAAAATTACTTCTTATACTAACATACACATGATGTACTTATTCATTTTATTTGTAGCTTAGGGGCCGTGTATAAATGACGTAGTCTTTTTCTGGGGTGGGGGGGGGGGTAGTTCAACGGCTTTGTTTGAAAATTCAATTATGTTTTTGAAAATTTGTAATTTTTACTTTTTTTTGTAGAAATTTCATTCCATTTTATTTAAAATGCAACTGTCTAATACAAAACTTCCCTCTTTCGGTTAAAAATAAACAAATTAGTACAAATTTAAACTATTTAGTCGAAACTTAAACTACTTTGTTACAACAATTTTTTAATTCAAGATTTATAATTTTAGTCAAAAATTTATTTTTGCAGTTGATAATTTAAATATTTGCTTAGAATTCAGTTTTCTTCTTTGATTGGAAATTTAACTATTCCATTTTTTGTTCAAAATTTATCCTTATTTAAATTGAACTATTTGATTAAAAAATCCTGGAGTAATTCAAATATGTAGTTCAAAATTCATGTATTTTGTTAAAACTTAATTTTTTTGTAGAAAATTAATCCTCTTCGTTGCAAATTTATCCTTTTCGTTAAAAACTCATTCTGTGGTTACAAAATTTTTTATTGAATATAATTTTTTTAACTTAAAATTTATCTATTCCATTTTTGGCTAAATTTTACCTTTTTTTAAGAAATCCTATCTTTTTTGTTAAAAAATGACACTGACTAATTAAAAGTAAACCTATTTCGGTTGAAAATGAACTTTTTCGTTGAAAATTCACATTTTAGGGTTGAAACTTCATCTGTTCTGAAAGTAATTCGTACTTCTTCCTTGAAAATTAAACTATTTGGTCGAAGCTTGAACCCCTCTGTTAACAATCATTTTTTTAGTTGATAATTTATTAATAATTTTTAAAATTTTGTTAATTAAAAATTTAATTATTCCATTTTTAGTTAAAAATTGATATTTTTTTGTTGACAATTCAACTATTTCGTTAAAAATTCATGGACTTTGTTCAATTTAATTTTTTCTTGGTTAAATCCAGATGTTATATGTTTTCAATTAAAATGTTTGATGTTGAAATAACAAGTATTATATTTTGCGTTGAAAATTTATCTGTTTATTCCGCAAGTTGAACTCCTTGTTTGAAAGTTGAGCTACTTGCTTAAATGTTAATTTTTCGTGTAAGATCCACACTTAAGGTAAAAATTCATCTTTTTGTTTGAAAATTAAACTGCTTTGATGAACATTTTTTTTTACTTAAAAGTAATTTTTTAATAACTGAAAGAATAACTATTTGGTTGAATAGTCAACGTCTTGTTCGAATATTCAACTGTTTGCTTAAAAACTTACTTATTTGTTAAAAATTAATATTTTCGGATTTAAAATTTAAATTTTGTTTAGAAAATTAGTATATATAGCTCGAAAATTTAACTTTATGCTGAAAATTATTATTAAAATGAAAATTAATCTTGTCAATTATTTCGTTAAAAATTCAACTTCTTTGTGGAAAATTGTCTTCTTGGCTTTAAAATTCAGTATTTTTGATCCAATTTTTTGTGAATTGACTGCAAAATCTTTCGTGTTTGATAATTCATCTCTTTTGGTAAAAATGTAAACTTTCTTGGTTAAACGTGCAACAGCTGATGCAAAAATTATAATTCTGAGTTTTGACGGGGAGTGAATAATTTAAATATAAAAATTTTTGTAAAAAATTTTAATTTTAACTTTGAAACAGGAGATTTCGTAAAGAACCATAATTTTGTCTTGGAACAAGTAACTTTTGACGTGCAACGGAAAATTTCCGAAAATGTTTTTTATTCTGATTTATACAGAGTAAATTTTTAAGTTTTCTGCTTAAAATTTTAGAAAAAGAAGGTTGCCATATTTCTGAATTAGAATAGTAAATGTTGAAAATAAATAAAATTCTGATTTGGAATAGGTAATTTTTGTACATTGATGTCACTGTGACTGGGAAATGGGGATTTCTGTAAAGAATTATAACTTCGATTTTTGCAACTGGAATTTCCGTAAAAAATTATTATTTAATTTTTAGATAAGAGAATTTTCGTAAAGTATTAATATTTGATTTGAAACAGAAAGTTTTTGACATGGAAAGGGACTTTTGTAAAATAATTTTAATTCTTATTTAGAAGCAGGGAGTTAAAAACAAAGATATGTTCAAATTCTGTATTATAATTCCTTTTCCATATTCTCTGCTTCAACTTAGAATTATAATTCCTTACAAGAATTCTCTGTTTCAAATCAGAAATCTTTGAAATCTTTATAAATGTTTATAACTATTTTGAAATCTTTAAAAATCGGTTATAATAATTCAAATATTTTAAACTCTTTTAAATTGCCCATGAGAAAACCGGGAAACCGGGAACCTTTTGAAACACGTTACATTTCTTAAAAGCCATAAAAAATCCTCGAAATACGAAACACGGTCTGAGTGTTCTTTTCGGTGTGTTTACAGTTTTTTCAATTTGGAAAATCTGTTTGGTAATTTATTTATCTATTTTTGTATTGTCAATTATTTTAAATGTTCCTTTTGCATGTAATGCGCTTCTCTAATGGTATCATCAAAATTGGAGAGTTCTTAGCCTTATTATTTTCAATTTTTTTCAAATTTCTTTTAATTATAATTTTTTAAAATATGGTTTTATTAAAAAAAATGTTTTCATTTATATAATTATAAAAGACAAAAGACCGTAAATTTTTTCAAATACAATATACATAATTTATCAAATATTTTTCAATATTTTTTCTTAATTTCAAATTTATTTATTGGTTTTAAACGAATAAAGTAAATTTTATGAAAGCATTAGAAAGCATACAATATTCAAAGTGTTTAGAATAATATTAAACTTTCAAGGTTCTGCAATTTTGGACGAGGAAAATGCCATTGATTTTTTGCCAGAAGTCAAATTTTTTATTTAAAAAATCTATCTGTGATTTCTTCAAACTAAATTTTTTTCATGAATTACTTTTTAGATTGATTCTGGGAGGGTTGGAATTTTCAATTTCACAGTATTGTGGTTTCAATTTAAAATTATTATTTAAAATTTAAGGACCATTTTAATATTTAATAATTCAAAATTTCATGTTTTCAAATTTTCATGTTTGATATTTAAATATAAAGCAATTTGGCATTGAAAAGCTTAAAATTGTACAACAAAAAATGGAATTATAATAATGCAATACTGTTTTGTATACTTTATTATAATATTCAATTCAATATCTTAAAATTGCCCGATTTTCAGTGGAAAATTTGAACAAATAAATAATTTCAAATTGAAAATTATTTGATTGGAAAGTTTCAAGAATTAATAATAATTATTCTAAAGGAAGATTTAGAATTAGGAATGGAGTTTAAAATCAAAAAAGATAAAACTTAAACTATCTGAAATTGATATATCAGTAAATCAATAATTTTCGTTAACACTTTCAATTAATGAAATTGTAGAGTTCAGAATTTACATGTTGAACGATGAGTTTTTAACTTTTTCCTTTCATAGGTTTTAATTTTACAATAAAAATTTAATTGGTTAAATTTGGGGAAGTATAGTTAGCGATTAAAAATTATAAATTTTCAAGATATTTATATTTACTTCAGATAATCGAAATTTTAATCGCGTTTAATATCACAATTTTTGTGATTGATTTTTTTTAGTTTTCAATGAAGTTCGCATTCACTTAAGTTTCAATGTCCCAGAGTAGAATTTTTTTCATTTTTAATGTTTTGATTTAAAATTATTATTTATCATGAAAAGTTTCTTTAGAATAATTCATTTCTTTATTATAGAAAAATTGGTCCAATCAGCTTCAATGTTAAATGACTATTTTTTATGTAATAAAAATTAACAATTCTAGAATAATCGAAAACTTTGTTAAAACTTAATCGCTTTAAATTTAGAGTTATTCAAATTCAAGTTTTAAATTTTTTATTTCCAAAACTGGAATCTTAAAATATTCAATTTCTAACTTTGAGATTGTACTATTATCGAAATTTTAATCTGAAATCATTCAATTTCGCAATTCTTCAATTCAAATTTTTTTTTAAATTTTTAGCGCTTCGACTTAGAAATTATGTAATTCATCCCCCTTTTCCAATTAAATTGTCCAAAATCGTTCAATATATATTATTTAGTTTGAAATGATTAATTGCTGTTCCAAAAATATTTAATACATAATGCTAAAAAACTGGTTTAGTATTGTATTTTTAAACTTGAATATTTTTAATATTAGAAAAGAAAAATCCAGATAAGTGAACGCGTGATTTGCGCGCTTGCATTTACTGCTAGTATGTAATAAAACGCATCTCTATTTTTCCTATCATTAGGCACAGAAATTTATTTATCCTACTTATCATATGATTATAAGTCAATCGGTTTCTTATTAAAAGGTTTGCTGACACTTACTGATTTTCGCTCTTGATTGTATATTTTAAAAAAAGTCTGGGTTTCGCAAAAAGAGTTAATTTTTGTCTAAACCGGGAGAAATTATGAATATTTACAGGAGAACCGGTAGAAAGCCGGTAGAAAAAATTTTTAAAAATAGTGGCCCCCTGGATTTGAAATGATTAATACTTATTTTAATGAATTTTTACGATTTCCAAAGAAGGATTCCAATGGATTTCAAAGGATTTCAAGTGATTTAGAATATTTTTGTAGGATTTCCAAAGATTTCAAAGAACTTTGGGAAGTAAATTAAATTAAATATGCAAGAAATTCATAGCGATTCCAAAGATTTCAAGGGAGTTCAAAGATTTCTAGGGACTTAAATGGCTTATTCTAAGATAACTTTAATTTAATTAATATTTAAGGGATTTAATCTTTTTCTAGATAATTTTAAATAATGATAATTTTTACTTATTTTAAAGGATTTTTACAACTTCCAAATGTTTTAATGGATTTTAACGAATTTGTAGAGAACTTTAGGAAATAGGTTAAGTTTTATTTCAGGAGATTTCTAGGGAATTCAACAATTTTAAAGGGGTATTAAAGAATTTAAATAATTTCAAAGGATTTAAAAAATATTGGAAGTTATTTTAAAAGATTAACAAAATGACAAGTGATTTTAAATATTTTTGTATGTTCTCTAATGATTTCCTGGAACTTTCAAGAATTTTCCAAGATTTAAAGAATTTTATGGGACATCCAATTACATAAAATATTTCGGGGGATTTTAAAATTTGCAATGGATTTCAACGGTTTTTTTAAACAGACTTTTAGGGAATAAATTTAATTCATTTTTAAGGAATTTTTTACAAATTTCTAAAACTTTCTAAGATTTTAAAGGTTTAAATGACTTTAAAAATATTTCTGTTTATACTTTATTTGTGAAAAATCGCTATTTTGCGTACTTCCGTGTGAAATTTATAAGTGGTCTAAAAGAAATTGTTCCCATGTATTTTACCTACGTTTTACATTAATTCCTTCAATACTTTTGTGTTATTTATTTCGATGCTGATTATCCTATAATAATTTATTTATGCTTAATTATTTTTTAAGTGAATTTCGTATAATCCCGAAAAACTTATTTTTTGCCTGAGAATTTTATAAATTTTTAGAAAAAAATCTGTCCAACGTTGATTTTAACCGCTTTTTATATAATTAGTTAAATTGATATCTTTTTAAATTATGATATTCAGTTTAGAATGCGTAATTGGAATTTAAAATGCAGTTTTAAAGGCTTAAACCATTAACGATTAGAAGCGTTTAGAAGCGACGATTTTTGATCAAAACATTCTTAGTTGATCAACTGTCAGTATAAATTAGTTAATGATTCTTAATGATTTAAAAAGTGAATAATAATTGATTTTACAAGGCGATTCGGAAACAGTACTCAAATTTAGAATTTCCAGATTTTAATGTTAAAATTTAAATGGTTTTAATTCGAAGGTCTTATTAGTAAAAGAAACTTAAAAGCTATATTGCAAATTTATAAACTATATTTCATTTCAAAATAACTCTAAAATAATGTATTCATAATTAAAGGCTTTCATTTAATTTCAATTTTTATTTCATTCTAAAATATTCCATTTTTAAACCATTCAATTTGACATTTTTTAATGAAGAAAAAGGACAATTACCTAAAACTTAGAAATATCGAACTGTTCATTTAAAATCAGGTATTATAAATTAAATTTTCAAAACTTTGAAATGATGTCAAATAATTTAAACCAGCAAAATCCGGCTATTCATACCAAAATTTCGGTGCAAATAGTTTATGGCCTAATTTACAACCAAACTTAGATTTTGCAGATTTCGAACAACAAATTTAGAATCTTTTTTAGAATTTTGAAAGGCTTCAGAAGAATGAAAAATATTTTCTAGGAGAATTGAAAATGATTTTTTATTCTGAAGAATTAATTTTAAGAGAATATTTAAAAATATTTTGAAAGATTTACAAAATTATCAAAAAAATAAATGTGGATGATTTTAAGGAAATTAATTTTTTTTGCAGGATTTATAAAAAAATTATTAGGGAAAATTCGAGTCATTTTACAAGATGTTATAAGAATTTATTAGATGTTATGCTATGTTATTAGATGTTATATTAGAATTAGAAGTTCTGAAAATATAAACAAAATAATTTAAAATTTGTAAACATGTAAAAGGACACGTGAATGTTTCAAGATTTCGAAATTGAATTTTGAAGCATTTTAAGTATTTCTGAACCATTTAAAATAAAAATAATTTTACTCTTAATTTAAGAAGTGTTCAGTTTATAAAATAATGCAATAGTTCAGTTTTGAATGTTTCTAGCTTAAGATTGCTTAAAATAATATAATTTCGAAACATTTTTAATTCATTGATTGATTTTTCAATTTAGAGAATTAAAATGATAACGTGGATTTGTATTTTTGGAACTCCATCTGAATCTTCGATTTGTATAATTTATCATAGTTAACAATTTTTTATTTGGCAGTTTAAATGCATTTAATATAAAATTGTTTAATTGTAAAATGCTAGTTTCTTCCATTTTATACGTGCAAATTATTGAGCACTTGAATACAACATTTTTTAAATAAAACACTTTTAAACCAGTTCCAGTATGAGAGTTTTAATTTGCATCTCAGTTTTTGTTTCTTCAAATATAAAAATTGTTGTCTTTAGAATTAGATTTTTTAAAATACATCGTCCGTGAAAAATGTTTGCGAAACGAGAAAACCCGGGAAATAACCAGGAGTTTTTCCCTTTGTTTAAAATGGCCATCCTGTTTTGGGAAATATAAAAAAAATTCCCTACCTTTGTTTAAACAGTCATCCTATTATTGGAAATATAAAAAAATGTCCCTACATTTGTTTTTAAGGTACATGTAATCTCTATAAAATTTATAAAAAACCTATCCAAAATCTATAAAATCCATGCAATCTTGTAATTTTCTGTAAACGAAAAATCCGAGTAATTAAACCCTGGGTTAAAATTGTACTTTTCAACTAAGTTACTGATTTTTTTTGACCCCAGACTATCACGGATCCAGAGTTGGCCGCTAAGCGAAAGATTGCGAGGCAACAGAAAAAGAAGGAAGCGAAGAAAAGAAAAATGGAAAACTTTAAAGGAAACAAGGTCGTGAAGAAAAAACGTCGTAAAGAAGTGGACTTCGAAACAGTGTAAAAAATACACTATAAATTAGGTACGAAATATGTATAAATCTTTTTTAATTCATTTTTCTGGAACTGTATATAGAAAACTGTACAAAATAAAGCTTGTGTTTAAATAAAAATGTAGTTACATGGATTTTTAAATGTTTTTTGTCATTTGCGTTACTAAAAAATAGTAACTTTTCGAGTAATGATTTATCTCTGTGGACTATAGAGAACTGTAGCATGCTTGACAAGAATAGTACGGCGATTGATTAAAGAATGCCTTTCGGACAAATGGCAGTGCTGTAAATTGTATGTTCATGCCCGAAAGAATTTTTTTCTAGAAAGTAATCGGTTTAACTTCGAAGGGATTAATAAGTCTGCATCAATTTTTCAATCTGCTGAGTAAATTATTTTTTTTTTTTGCAAATTTCATGATAAAATTGTGAGTTTTCTTAGTATAATAAAAGGAATCAGGTATAAAGTGTAATTTTCTGGTAATCGTAGTTAGCTATTATTGATAAGGACATAATCAACGAAATTTTATCTTATCATGTCTTGAATATCAAGGATTATAAGTGGATGTAATGACAATAGTTTGGGTCTTGCTACGCTGCTGTTACTCAAACTCATAATGGAAGCAATCGAAATTACCTACTGTCGAGTCTAGTGTCACTAAGTGGCTAACTGAGTGTAAGTGAGTGTCACGTTCCTGAGCATGCTGGGCCGAAAAAATAGAAATTGGGCCAATCCAACTGTGATAGCTATAAAATATTGCCTTTTAGCTTGAAGAATCGATTTATTTATTTTAACTTGACAAATATCTTTAGTAATTTTGTACTAATGATGATTAGTGTAATAGTGAATTCAATTTATTAGCTCAGAAAATTCCTGAACTAAAAAAATGATTAGTAGTGTGCTATTGGCAGTTATAAGTGTTCTATTGTTTATTAATTTTACATGGAACCATCAGAAAAGGAAGAAATATCCACCAGGTAAAATAGATCTTGAGTGGATCTTGAGTGGATCTATTAAGTGGTTTTGATTTCACATTTTGTTCTATTTGTTTAATCGTAAAAAAGTAGAAAGATATCTACTGATTTACTTAGTGTTTTTTGATTTTAGATTTTGTTCTAATTTTTTAATTTCATTTTGTTCCTTTTACAAGGACCATTTGCTTGGCCACTGATTGGAAATCTTCACCTTCTTCGAAAATTCTCACGTGACTGTGGAGGCCAACATTTAGCACTTTTGGAATTTTCACGTCTTTATAATAGTGATTTAATAGCTTTAAAACTTGGAAGAAATAATGTGATAGCAGTATCCGGTCAAAAAGCCATTCAGACTGTTTTAAAAAATGAAGAATACGATGGTAGACCATGGGATGAATTTATAAAACTCAGAAACATGGGTTTGAGGAAAGGTATGTTTTTTAATTTAATGAATCTAGTAGAAATGCAAAATTTAGTCTATTTGAAAGTCACGAGCTATAATTTATAACTTGCTCTGCAGTCTACTTTTATCTTGACTGACAAATTTATCATGGTATTTGATTTGCGAAAGTCAGATATACAGTGTTTCCAGTAGGGTGGTCCAAAAATGCATTGAAAATTATTTTCACTTGAAAGGGCAAGTCATGGGGAAATTGAGGATTTTCGAAAAAGTCTACGAAATACAACTACACCAATAACTTATTTTTGACGCACTCTTACCGCCCCGAAGCGCCCCAAATATGACCCAAAAATATAAAAAAAATACATTTTTACGTATTATTTTTAATTTATAGCAATTTCTGTCGTCTTTTTTATACAAATAATTGCTAATGTACAATTTAAATATTTCCCCTGACCTTTTAAACAATTTTTAGTTGTTTAAATATGTTTAGCTTATTTAAAAAATTGTATTTCCTGATTGAAATATAATATTTAGTCATTTTTGAGAGTAGTGTATTTTTTTAAAAACTCTATGTAATTGTTTACACAAATAGTTATTATTTATTTACAAAATTTTTAAAAACTGAGCCATAGATGTCCAATTTTTCTAAAATTGGTATCCTATGCTACTTTTTGTTAAATAATTACCAAACTTTGATACATTTTTCAAACAAAACAAAAAATATCTATTTGTTTAAACAGTTTTTATTTCCTCCAGCAGTTTTTTTCGATACCTTTAAAAAATGAAACTTGAAACTTGAATCATAGTTTGTGTTAGTGAATGTACTTTTTTATAATATAATCATGGTAAAGATGGTAAAAATATGAAGAATGCAATAATAAATTCACTTGTATAACTTAAATTGTACTGTAACTTTTATAATGTATTTAATAGTGCGCAAGAAATATCTAAACCATCGATACTCAATTCAAAGAAAATTAAAAAAAAAAGAAAAATAATTTATTGTATAAAAAATAACGTAAAGCTTTTAGCAGAAAGTACTACTGCTCGAAATCATTCAATACTACTTTTAATTCGGAAAATATGATTTGAAAAATCTGTTTGGAAAAAATTATTTAACCCTTCGAGTACACACCTATTTTTTCAAACATCTCCTCCACTCTGGGTCAAAATGACCCTGTTCATTTTTGAGCTTCCACAATTTCACAACTACTGAACCTTTTTATTTACCAAAACTTAGAGGCGTTTTTTCAAGTATGCTGAAGTAATATATAAGGTTTACAAGAGTCTTTAATGTCTTTAATTTACCTTAAAAATTTCGCAAAAAAGGAGTTTTGAAAAAAGTGAAATTTCATTTAAAAAATCATAACGTCCCACGTCAAATTGACCCTGAGTCTACTCGAAGGGTTAAACAAATTATATTTGTTTTAACAATTTAAAACTTGTTAATATATTTTTTCTATACACTACACAGTCAGAAAAATAATTGTACAGCACAGGTCAAAAGGTTGAATACACTTCTTTTTTTTATGGTTGATTAAGTTCTCTTAATTTTAAATATATCAGAACTAAAACTTTTTCTCTAAAGGATTAAATTATTTTTAAATTCTGTAGAAAATGAGCCCAGGATGAAGCCTTTTTGTCTATTTTTCAACTAGATATTGCAAGAATACTGTACAGTTCATTTTGAAGCTACTTTTTTACAGTATCATACCAGGTTATGAGTATAAATCATCAAAATTGCCTTATCAAATAGCAAGGACATCGAGTTTTAACAAAAAGTTGGAAAAATAGCAATATTCTTTGTAACAAGAAAAATCTTTTTGTAGAATATATGAAATATATAATCATAAAGTTTCTATAATATTTCCTCAAAATATATATTTATTTAATATTTATTCTGATTTGCATACAAATAAAAGGTTTTTAAATGTTTCCAACTTTTTCGTTACAACTTCAAGTCCTTGCAACACGATAAGGCAATTTTTAAGAATTATACGTATAGAATGGCATGATAGTGTGTAAAAATAGCTTAAAAATGAGCCTAAGAACATTAAAAAATATTTATTATTAAGGAAGTTATTGAAAATTTAAGAAAACATTGAAATATACACTATTCTTGCAATATCTACTTGAAGAATAGACAAAAAGGCTTCATCTTGGGCTCATTTTCTACAGAATTTTAAATTAATTTAATCCTGTAAAGAGAAAAAGTTTTAGCTCTGATATATTTAAAATTAAGAGAACTTAATCAACTATAAAAAAAGAAGTGTATTCAAACTTTTGACCTGTACTGTACGTATTCTATTTTACTTCATTTTTTCAAAGTTATCAAAAAAAGCTGCTTGAGCAAATAAAAATTGTTTAAAAAAAATAGAGATCAACGAAATTTGGCACAGGATACCAATTGAAGAAATTTTAAAATTACTACTCCAAACAATAACCGTCATAAAATATGATTATTTTCTAGATTTTTTTGGAATAAACAATTGTTTAAATAAGCTGCATATATTTAAACAATTAAACATTGTGTAAAAAGTCATGGAAAATAATCAAATTGTCCATTAGTAATTATTTGTACATAAAAAACGACAGAAATTTCTAAAAATTAAACATAATAATAAAAATGTAGTATTTTGATTTTTGGGTTATATTCGGGACGCTACAGGTTGCAAAGAACAGCCTTTAATATTGTGAAAAATTCTATAAGTTCTTAATTTCTTCGCCCCTAATATAGCATATTGAATTTTAAATTTTGTTGTGGTATTCAACTTAGAATTTATAAAAATTATTAGTTAAAAATTTCTATTCTAATTCAGTTTCTGTTTCCAAAACTAGAATGTGTTATGGCCAAGAGTTGCAAAATATTTCTAAAGATTTCAAACATATCAAATTTTTAAAAATATGTCTAACATTTCACAAAGAGTTCACGGATGTTAATGATTTAAAAAAAGCGTGCACACCAGATTGCAATCAAGATTTCAGAAATAATTGTACGAATATTTAAAAAATTTTAAGATTTCAAGGATTTCAAAGATTTACTAAACATTTCAAATATTTAAAAAAATTTCAAGAGGCTCCAAAACATTTTAGAAGATTTCAAAAGATTTCGAATAATTCAATTATTTAAAGTATTAAAAAAGATTTTACAAACAAAGATTTAAGAAAGATTTCACAAATATTTCAAAATACTTCACAAAGATTTC
>JAAAKG020027986.1:0-19813 GCA_010014905.2 Druon quercuslanigerum | reverse complement strand
CGCTTCGCTCGGGCAGCAAACTTCACACTCGTCAGAAATCACCGCCATTCGTCACTCGATATGTAATGTACTATTCTGTATTCAACACTATAGGTGCATAAAATATCTAATAATGTGCTAAAAACATTTGTTTCGCATTGAAAAATGCCCTTTTCGACCTTTTGTTATTTATTTTTGAAAAGAAAGTTTTTCGGCTTGTTTTGCTACCTACGTGGGGAAAAACAGGGCGCTTTGTTCAATAAAAAATAAAATGTATCATTAACATAATTAATTAAAAAAGATTAAACAGATATGTCGTACATTTACGAGAACTTTCTTTAACCCTTGGATGGCACATTTCCCGACGCACAACATAGCTGACACACTGGGGTCTTTTTGACCCCAAGCGAAAAAGGGTTCCCCCAAAGAGCCAATTTATTATTTTCAGTAACTGAATTTTTGACACACTCTTAGATACTAACTTAAAAGAATCTTGTACATTATTTGGTTCAAAATTTATTTTAAACATGAAAAAAGGATGGTAGAAGTTAAAGAATAGCAAAAAATGCAATTTTTGGGGGCTTTTTAGGGGGTATCTATCTCTTTGAGGGGCTAAGATGAGAGGGCCGTTAAAGTAACACTTTCAAATAGATTTTCATGCATTTTTATGAATTTTCATGTTTGGGGTCTTTTTCACCCCAGTGTTCCATCGAAGGGTTAAGAACGTTTATTTGCTTTTTTTCTATAAAAATGACCAAAATCAGGCCTTACAAAATATGCAGACATAAATTTTGTCTCCTTCCTGTCTATAAAAAACTGCGCTAGTCTGAAGGGCCCAGTTATTGTCAAACGAACTGCATTGAAACTATTGCTTAATCAAAACATCATGACATTAAAAACAATCGCCACCTTCGATTTCTGCATTCGGCAGAAATCGAAAGAAATGTACCCGCTACCACATCTCGCACGGTCAAGGCAAAAGAATGTTCATCAGGTATAGAATGGATTGGTGCTAAAGCGATTTTAATCAAAGAAACCTTTGTATTACTTAGGGATCGTTCATATATTACGTAAGGCTGTTTTCTTTTGTTTAAATAAAGATGAGAATAAAGTTGCCATTACATAAAAAATGACACAACGATATAAACAAAAGAAAACATCCTTACGTAATATGTGAACGATCCCTTATGCTTGTTGAAAATCAGTCCAAGTTATAACTGGATACGAAAACGGTTCATGCGTCTCATAATTCAAAATATAATAACAGCATTAAAACAAATTGCAAATCTTAGGAACTATTCAAAACGAAGTTCCTACAATTTGAAGTGCATTTGAGATAGATTTAAAAGATCTCATAAAGACTTATAATACTTTAAGTCGATTTTAGATAGATTTTAAAGTTTTCAAATATATATTGAATAGATTTAAAAAATGTCAGAAACACCTTAATGATTTCCCAAAGAGTTTACCAAGATTTAAATAATTTCACAAATATTATATCTAACATATATATTATTTCTAACATATATTTTAATGATTTCACAAGGATTTTAATGATTTACGAATGACTCCGGAAATTCCACAAAGATTTCAAATATTACGCAACGGTTCCAGCTAGATTTCAAAGATTTCATTGATTTCATATCATAAAGATTTCAATGATTTCACAAAGATTTCAAAGACTCCATACATTTTGCAAAGGGTTTAGCTTGAATTCAAAGATTGTACAAATATTTCAATGATTTCATATCATAAAGATTTAATTGATTTTACACAGATTTCAAACATTTCAAATATTTCGCAAAGGTTTCAGCTAGATTTCAAAGATTGAAAAAAGATTTCAATGATTTGATGTTATAAGGATTTCAATGATTTCACACGGGGTTTGCAGATTTCAGACAGATGTAAAAGAGTTCTCAAAAAATTTAATGACAGAACGATATCAGTTAGGGGTCAGTTATGGTTACTTAGGGTATCAGATATCGGCGCTCACCAGACATCCTTCCCCCTTGAAAAATGGAACAGTAACAAATTCTCATCTACTGTCTGACCTTCTCCCCCCTTGAGCTGTTACGCAATTTGAGTAGGACCTCTTTCCATATGCTTCCATGAACATTTTTTTGGATAAGAAGACAAGCTAGAAATTAAAGTAGTATTTTTAAATCAGAAGAAGAATTGTGCGTTCATTATCAAAAAAATTTGTTTGAAAATATTTGAGTACCTAAGATCCATTTGGTCTGGCTTATACTACTTATACTACTTGACAAAAACTTTATCCTCCACATGATGAGGTATACTACATGAAAGCTCCTATGGCTGACTTGAAGTTTACTTATACTACTATCGTTCGCCAAACACGTATTTCAAGTTTATTCTCCATTTTTGCGCGTTTCTATAGTAAGTTCAGTTAGCAATATGTCCACGTGACCATGTGGTGAACTATAAGCTTCGGTACTGATTAAAGAATTATTTAAAAATTTCAAATATCAGACTCCATAACCCAAAATGTTCTCAAAGCAGGGGGAATAGAACCACTTTTTCACGAATATAGGGTAATAATAGAGAAATGAATTGTTCCTAAGAAAATTAATGTATATACCGCACTGAATACAATATGAAACGCTTTTAATTTCTAATCATTTAAGTGAAATATATTGCATTTCCAACAAACGAGGTGAATTTCCAACCCAAAACATTTTCTATACATAAAATAATTTTGACCAAAAAAAAAAACAAATTAACTTGGAATCAAATATTTACATTATTAGCAAAACAGTTAAGCTTAAAAACAATAGAAACAATTTTTTAAGAAAATAGTTCAATTTTCGAACCGGAAACACACATGTTTTAAAAGGCAGCTAAATTTAAAACGAAAAAGTTAATTATCAACCAAGAAACATGACTTTTTCACCACTGAAGATGAATTTTCAATCCAGAAGGATGCATTTTTAACAAAACCATGATATTTTCTGAAGAACAAAATAGCTTCAAAAATGGTTACATTTTTAGTCTACATAGCAGGATTTTTAATCAAATAATGGAACTTTCGAACAAGGAATATAAAAATTTAGCTGAAAGCAGTTACATTTTAAACCAAATATTTAGTTAAATTTTTCAGTAAAATAGATGATTGTTTAAGAAAAAAGTTGATTTTACTAACCAAAAAGTTGAATTTTCCACAAAAAGACTAACTTAGAAACAAATAGTTGAATTTTTAACTGAAATAATAAATTTTCAACGACAAAAATCGAGTTTTTTAGAAAGCAGTTCAACTCTAAAGTAATCTATTTCTCAGTAAAAAATAAGAATTCTCAAGCAAAGACATACTGCTTGATATTTCAAAATAAAAGACTAATTCAAACTTGGCTCTCAAGTTTGAACGCGATTAGGGCGCGCACCTGTTGGATCTCGCGCTTCGCGATCAATTAGATATTAATCTCTTTATTCGCAGCTACCCTGAGAAATGTATTATTTCAAAAAGTGGCCCATGAAAACTTTTTAGACCTGTTTTGGCTGCACAATTTTGTCGTATCTTGCATAGCTTGTCCGTAAAATGGAATTTTTGATTTTCCATTATTTTTTGTGCAATAAAAATGTAAATTTTGGATTTTTCAAAAAAATTCAAAAAGTCGTCATGACAATCTTGCAGCGTGTGCAAAGAAACCCATTTTTCTCGTTTTGACTTTTTTTCGTCTCTTGCATTGTTTGGCTGATAACGCTAATTTTCGTTTCTTTTATTGGATTTTGAAATTGCTATAGATCTGAAAATTTTTTTCTATTGTTTACATTTTTTACAAATAAAACAAAAACTACACGTCCTATGAAAAAGTTATTTATAACAAATTTGTAGATCTTTTTTGGCATAGTTTGACCGCAAAATGGAATATTTTATTTTTTATTATTCTTTCTGCGATCACAATTTGAATTTTCGATTTTTCGACGAAGTTCAAAAAGTTATTACGATAATCTTGTAGGGTTTTCAAAAACCAACGTTTTTCCCCTCTTGAATTTTTTAGATATCGTTCGTTGTTTGGCTTGCAATGTTCATTTTCGTTTTTTTTGTTTTGATTTTGAAACTGCTATAACTCCGGTATTTTTTTTCATCAAAAAAGTTATTGCGATAAATTGTTAGTCTTTTCGTGCACTACTAATAAATGTACATAAAATTTTGAAATCTTGAAAAAATTGGTCTCACAAATTTTCAAAATGTGCTCACTTTTTGAATTTTTATCCAAAATGGCTGGTTAATGAACTTGACCTTCAGTTTAAGACACTAAAAGATTATGCCAAAGGGTACAATATGTTAATTTTTTCGAAAGTTATCGTGCTCACATCCAGACATACATATATACATACATACATACATACATGCATACATGCAGACATACATACATACATACACACATAGATACATACATACATAAAGCCATACACATTCGTAAAAACCTGTTTTTCGGGTTGAGAGCGTCTCAAAACGTGGACTTTTCACAAAAACCTGGGGGGGGGGGTCAAATTTTACATAAATCTAATACCTTCTCTAGATGGGAATGTAAAAAAACGAATTTGCAGCAAAATATTTAATTCTTTAAAGAAAAAGGTGAATTTTCAACCAAACAGTTGAACTTTAAACTAAAATGGATGGATGTCAAATTCAGAAGACAAATTTTCAAGCAAATAAGAAAAATTTAGAAAAAGCAAATATATTTCCAAACAGATAGTTCAATTTTAACTAAAAGGTTGATTTGGAAACTAAGAAGAATAAGTTTTTACGAAATAGACGAATTAGCAACAAATGACATGAATGTTTTGCCAAATAGTTGAAATTTCAAAACAAAACGGTACATTCTCATCCAAATAGTTAAATTTTAAACTGTAGAAGATCAATTTTTGATAAAAAATGAAAGAAGTTTTCTACGAATTAGTTACATTTTAACCAAATAGACAAATCTTCCAGCAACAAAATGTTTTTTTAACAAAATAGTTGCATTTTCAACAAAAGAGTTTAAGGATCAATCAAATAGTAGATCTATTAACGAATCAAGGCAAACTTTAAGCCTAAAATATAATAGTAGAATGTTTAACCAAAAATAATAACAGTAAAACAGAAAACTTTTGATTTTCTTACTGAATTCTAATATACTGAAACCCTTGGATAACCCTCGTTTCTATTGCCCTTCCGAAAATTGACGCCGCACCGCAGGTAGGTGTAACAGAAATTGTGTCGGGTGCGCGGGGTCGGTTGTCACTCAGGCGAGCATTCAGGAGTGAAGAAGCAAAAACGGATCCGATAATGAGTTAGTTCCCACCCACCGACAGCCTCAAAATGGACGATATAGAAGAGTTTCACTGTAATTCAATTTACATCTAAGCGTCAGAAAACGAGAAAATAGGGAAATCCGTTGCAGGTCTGTCTTTCGCACACTTTTTTAAAATTTATAAGGAAATGTACTGAATGAAAGTTCGTAAATTAACTTTCACTGACACCCCTCCTTCCTGCCCTTGTTGTAAACCGCAGTTATTGGTGTGAACCCTCCTCCTTAAATTGGTAATGTAGGTTATGGACGACTCCTTAGGAATCGTTTAATGTACAAGCCGTATACATTACCCAATTGTGTTTTGTAATCTATTTCATAAACTAAAAACACAAATGTATTTTCGGTACCATAAGAATGTAGAGCAAACAGAGAATATTAGTTTTGAAAATCCATTTGAGTTAGTAGTTTATAAATGAGGTTCCCGAAAATAATTGTCTAATGTCATGTCTCTCGTTTATAATACATTCTACATATTTTTAATTAAAAATTTTAAAACTTTTTTATGTTTAAGTTGCATTTTTTATCTATGAACATACATATTTGCCATATAACTAATTATACGGCTCGATAATAAAGTAACGGTTATCATTACGTTTTAAATTGTAGTTGCAGAAAATCTTTGAAAGAAATTTCCGCGGTTTCGTCTTCGTAAGATCCTCGTGCGTTTTCTCGAGTTATCTCGTTTGCGGCCGTAAACGCTAAGCACAATACTTAACGTTGTGGGTGCGTATTCAAGTCGCGGATGGTCTGCAGTTGAACGCAACCGACGCGACGTGTAAGGGATGCGGTTCTATAGGCTTCTAGGGGACCACAAGAAATTTGCAGACACACGTACATGCGCCTGGCGACCGCGACATTAATCTTGTGACAGACTGCCCGAGTATAATTATTTGCTCTTTCTCCGTCCGAGCTGGAATGTTTCCATTACGAGACAGAAGAACGGCTAGTAATTATTCATATTTATTTTAAATTGAATTATTAATTAATTAACTTCACAGTCCTTAAGTTAATTTTTATAAATTCGATCCAGTAAAATTCTAGTTACACTCGACTCCCGAAAACAAAACAAGTGTATCAAGGTAAAGTTAATGGCAGCGTTCCCAGAGGCCGACCGCGGAAGGAATTGTTAGAATGTGTGAACGAGACCATATAGTTAGAAGAGACATAAGAAGCCAAAGAAACACGAGAGTTTGCATGAAAAGATGCATGGACGTGAAAGAAGCTAGAGAAGTATACCAGGACAGAGAAGTATGCCAGGACAGAAAAGTATGGTGATAAATAAATAATAAAAATAGTATCGGTTATGTGAATGAAGCCTAAAACAAAAGACCTTGGATACTAGTGGGCCCAAGTGGGGAACCTCACATGACGACTATGTGATGATCTTCACTTGGGGTGATTGCTAGAGAGATTGATCAGCAACCTGGTTTGGAGTAGTGTTGCAGAACCAACGTGTTACGGTGTAATAATAACAATTATGAGATCTAATGAGGGTCGCTGAAAAACTTTTTTTTTTTAATTCATCGACTTTTTTCTTTTCTCTACGATAAAGGATGAATTGTATATCGAAAAAGATTAATTTTTAACAGAACAATTAAATTTTCAACCAAGATCCATAAAAATTTCAATAAAATATGTAAATATTTAATAACAACAAAATTTTTCATATAAAAGAACGAATTTCTTGTCCAAATAGACAAATTTTAAATAAAACCGTTAAATGTTGAAGCAAAAAACATTACTATTTAACACAATACTTGAAATTTCGAACAAAAAGAAAAATTGTATTCAAATTGTTAAACTTATACGGTACATTTCATTATTTACCTAAGGGTCCCAAGGGTTGAAATAATCTCTACATGACTTCATCTCGGGGGAGGGAGGTGAAATTCATTCTTAAGTAATATTTTACACTGCCGAGAGCAAAGCGTTCGGTAAACGTCGTGGTTGCTGGTTACTTGACGTTTGACCCAAAGACCAAATATTCGTAATACAGCAATGTCTAAATAATTATCTTTTATGAATAAAAAAATCTTTGATTTATGTCAAATTATGAGTTTTAGTGTAACTGATCCTCTTCTAGCAACATTTAGGCATAAGGGAAAACTAGGTAAAATCTTACATGAGAAGAGGAGGGGGAGTTCAAGAAATATTACCTGTCCTTACAATTAAAAAAAAAATTTTAACTGAAAATATAATCAGCAGGAGGCAGAAACTGCAAAACAATAGAAATAGAAATACAGGGAAAATAAATTGCGAATAAGAAAATAATATCAGGTTGCCCGCAAAACATAATTGTAAAAATTCCCTAATTCTCAATTTTCCGTGAACATTATTATTTAAAAAAAATCATAATTTTTTAAAAATTGGAACATGCAATCTTTTGTAAACGAAATACACCAATTCCAGAATTTTAAATTTAGTATCTTTGATAGTTATTTAGTGTCTCTTATAGAAATTCTCGAACTTTTTTAAGTTTTTTTTTTTAAATCTCTGAATTTTCTCTGATTTTACCTGATTTTTAATGTTTTCTTTGACCTACGGCACACCATGAATTTAAGCTCAAAAAATTTCAAGCAAATTCAAATTTTTTTTAAATGTGCATTTCATACATTGAAAAAAACTGGTTTTAGTGGAAATTTCACGAAAAATTTAACTTATGGTCAATTTTTTTAAAATTCTTCATGTTATATTATTACTTAAAGCCAAAAACTCTTTTCACTAAGAATTCAAAATAATTGTTTGGTCGATGGAATAATTTTTTAAATTTATAAAATTAAATTTTTCAAATCCTTTCACAGAGCACCTATTCCTCTCTCTTACCTTTCCTCCCGCTCAAATACGCTAATGTAAAAAAATATTTTTACAAAAGCCAAATAAAACAAAAAACATCCTTTATGCATTTTATAAACCCAAATTTATACTATCAATTTAATGTTTTAGAAGACTAATTCCACACACTGCACTTAAAACTGGGCCATTAATAGAAGGAGTGAAAGTATCAAGAAAGAAAATAATTGCGTCAACGCTTGAAAAATTCATATTTTGATAGAGCTAATTTTCCCTCGCTACATAAAATCCCTATTAGAGGTATGTACCCCTATGAATGTGAATTCAGAATCGTGTGTATGTATAATATATATTTATAGATACACAAGTGCTCGCACCAACACTAGGGGCCGTAAATAAACGATGACTATCGGATAATGTAGTAGCACTCGCGATTTACCACGCGGCATGTAATATATTAATTACAAACAATTAACCATTCTTTGCAGCGGGGCTCGTGCGAGGTACGTGACTGAGAGGGTGGTAGAGCCTAAAAGGGTGCGAAGGGTCGAGCATGGGTGGCCACAATGGTCGGTTCGCTATTCTTGCGTGCCAAGAGGTCGTTTTCCTTCTTACAGCGGTAGCCCGACAGGCAGGTTGGACTGTTTATGTGCAACTTGCTACCTACTAGACACATATTCGTGCTTACACACAGTGCAAAGGCCAGCAGTGAGCCAAACTTTTCAAAAGTGGTGGGATGTTAGGAAACGGAGGAATTATTCACTTCCCATATTATTATTACACCATTAGGCCGTTCCCCTTTCAGGGTAGGCGTGACTTACTCGATGGGGAAGGGAGTAGTGTGAGGAAGGAGTTATAGAATTGTCGTAATATTTATTTAAATAACACGGTAGTTCCGCAACACTGCTCCGACCCAAGTCGCTGATCAATCTCTCTAGCAATCACCCCAAGTAAAGATCTTAACAATGTCGTCATATGAGGTTCCTCACTTGGGTCCATTAGTATCCAAAGTCTTTTGTTTCAGTCGTCATTCACTCTACGAACGCTAACCCACGTACCCTAACTGTTTCGAGATCCACACCTTCTTCTGCAAAAAGAGCCATTCTCAAACACTTGTCCATAAATGATATAAATAGCCATGAAGACATAACGCATACTTGTCTAACGCTTTGCATAATATCGACCGAGTCACTCAATTTCCCATTTACCCTTACACTCGATTTTCTACCCGTACATATTGTTTTTATAGCTTGCAGGAGAGTCTGTATTCTTTCAGTACTTCCCAAACAAAACTTTTCCTATCCCCAAATATTTTCTTCTGTTATTTTAATTACCCTAGAAATAAATATTTTTGAGTGTATTGTACTCACGGTACTTAATAAGCTGATCCCGCTGTAATTATTGCAGTCGCTGTTATCTCCCTTTCTTTTGTATATTGGTACGATAGTTGCTTTTTTCCAATCACCTGGGACTTCTCCTATTTTGATGCATAAATTTATCATTTCGCACGGTCTATCTTAATTTTGTTCTCAAATTGTCGCACAAATTTCTTTTAATTTTTTTAAATGTTAGTTAATGTGAGAAGAGTTCGGAGCATCGATTTTACTATGTGATTATCAATTAGATTGTCTATTTTTGTGTGATCCATAGCATGCGATGACTTTGTGAAGCTCTTCACCAAGGGTGATTGCTAGAGATATTGATCAGCCGAGTCGAAATACAGGTCCTTTTTATATTCTCCATGGTGCTGCATGAATCCTTCTTCGGGTCTCCTCAATACTCGTCATCCTTGTTTGATTCTCTTGGGTCTTACTTAGTACAATTTTAATCCACTTTGAGTCTCTTCAAAATTGTTGCAGTATTTTTTATGTTCTCACTTACACCTTTGATATTCTCTAAAAAAATTATAATCTGATTTTAATACTCTAAAAACGCTGCGATAATTTTAAATTCTATTTTGAGTTTTCAAATGTAATATTATTGAAACTAATATTGAAAACTAACTTTGATTTGAATGAATAACTAATTTTAAATATTAAAAATTATTATCGTTTATAATTTAATAATTTTATCATTTATTTAAATTTACTGCATATTATAATGTGTAAATTGTATAATTTTTTTTTAAAATTATTTTTTCGAATGTTGAACCGGCCAGTGGCGCACAAAATTGGACCGACCTACGAGAACCTAATAAGTATTTCTTTAGGTCCGTTTTAAGACCTTTAAACATGGAAAAACAGAAATTTGTGCATATTTTGAGTAGTTAAATAGTACTTGCATTATATGGAATTATTACTTTTCAGAACTTCGTAAGGTCTATTGGACCTCTCGATGATTCGCAATGGTAATCCGGTGTAATTCGATAATCTAGTGTAATCAGAGTAATCTACTAGTTCTCTGAAGTAATTCCAATCATTCGAAGTGATCGTAGTAATTCCAGGTAATCTACTTGTAAGCACGCGTAAGATACATATAATCCAGTTTAATCCACATTCAACCCAGAAAATTCAAAGTAATTTAAGTAATTCAAGTGATTAACTGGCAACTCATCATAATACAGGTATATAGTTCAAACTAATTTTAATTGTTAATTCCCAAAAGATCAACTTTTTTCTTCAAAATTTGTTGTTTTAATTTACATAATTTTCTTGACTGAAAAATCAACTATTCCACTTTTGGTTGAAAAATTAACTAATTTGTGAACATTTGTCCTTTAGGGTTGAAAATTTAACTATTTTGTTAAAAACTCACTGCTTTTGTTGCAAATTAAACAACGTTGCTGACATTTTTTTGTGATTATAACTTTATTTATTTTTAACTGAAAATTTCAATAATCCATTGCTAGTTAACAATTCATAATTTGGTTAGGAATTAATTTTTTACAGAAAATTTATTATATTACTGCTGAAAATTTGTCTTTCTTATTTATAATCTTTTAGAATTAAAATTCAAATATTTGGTAGAAAAATTGTTGCTAAAAGGCAAGTATTTTGTTGAAAATAGGCCTTTCGGTTGAGGATTCAGATATTTCATCGAAATTTCGTTTTTTCTGTTAACTTCAACTATGTTTTACTTTAAATTGAAATCTGTTTTGGTTAAAATATCAACAATCACATTTTTTGTTTAATATTCCTTATTTTGTTTAAAAATTATTCTCTTTGGTTGAAAAGTTAACTATTTTGTAAAAAATTCATTTTTAAACTGAAAATCTTACTAAGAAAGTTAAAGATTCATCATATTACAGGTGAAAATTCATCTCTGGCTAAAATTTGAAATATTGTATTGCATTTTTTTCAAATTATCTTTTAACTGAAAATTTAAATATTTCTTTTTTGATGGAAAATGTCTCTTTTAGATGAAATTCTATCCTTTTTAATTAAAAAATTTATGTATTTTTGTTGAAAATTCACCTGCTAGCTCCATGATTCAACTACCTTCCGTCTTTTTTGGTGAATTTCAACTGTTCTTGGTTTTAATTAAAAATTTTTTTGGGTAAAATATCAACTATTAATTTTATCGTTTAAACCTTATGTCTTTTGGTGAAATATTATTCTACCTTATAGATCGTTTAATAATATTGTTCAAAAATCATATTTTTAGTTAGAAAATTTGTATTTTAGTTGAAAATGTGTCTTTTTAGTTGACAATTAAACTATGTTTTTAAAAACTCCTTTTTGTTGTTTAAAATAATGTCTTAACTGAAAAGTCGTCTATTCCTTTTTTTGATAGTAAATCTATCTATTTTAGTTGAAAATTCAACTTCGTCGTTGACAAATCTTATTCTTCGTTCAAAATTCAACTACTTGGCTGAAGTTTCATGATAAAAACCACCTTTTTAGGCAAAAATTTCTCAACAGCTCAAGTTTCAACGGATTTTAAACAATTTTTGTGAAAAAATACATCATTTGATCGTTTATTCACAAATAAGCTCAGTTTTCATTCGCTAAAAGAAATGAAAATGTTTTATTTATTTAAACAATTCTAATGAACTCACGTTAACCAATATTTAATGAGTAAACTCAATTGTTCAAACGAATGATAATAGATTGAGAACTTTGAATAACCCCAAACATTTTCACTTAGCTATAGATGGAGAAAAAAGAGCAAAAAGGCTGGGACGAGGATACTTTTAAAATCTTTTTATAAAAAAAATTATTCCATTCCATGAAATATCCGACAGAAATTCTACACCGGGTAAAAAATAATTCATTTGAAAGTATTCCCTCAATGAAAATTCCTTCTCTCGGCTTATCCTTTGCAGGACTTAAGGTTACTTTTGACTTCTCGAGTATGTTGCAAGCTTCAAAAGCCTTCTTCTGTGATAACTTTTTAAGTAGAATTGTTGCAGTTTCTTTCGTTTAACGATTTATTTATGGGGGGGATCTCACTATGAGAAGTGTGTCAATGTAAGAGGGAAGTGAAGTACATTTTTTGTGCTTTTACACCATAAAACTAACACTCGCGCTACGCGCACAATTATATTTTTTCGTTGTCTCACATGATTTGTATAAATTAAAATATCAATCAATATTAATACAAAATTTTTGTACTTTATAGTATCTACTATCTGTGATAAGATAAAAAAGGAAGAAAAATATTAAAGATAATTGATGAAAATTTATATTTGGCTTCAGAATTGGTACATAACATTTTTGTGAAATATGAAGATAATCAAGCCATTCCATTTTCGATAAAAAATAAGAATATCTTATTATTGTTCAAAATTGTAAATATGTTTTGAAATCTGAGGACTTTTTATTAACAGTAATAATTTTTGACTAAAGACACTTACATGAAGTAGCAGAGAATTGTTTCAGATTATAAATCATCTTATAAAACTATTTTTTCAAATAAAAAATTTCAGATAAACAATGTTACAATAAGTTCTTGTTTGAAACCCAATTATTTTAATTAAAAGTACTGACTTTAGGTATACAACTCTAAAAAAACCAAATATTGTACAAACGTGGTGAATTTAATCACTGAATCATAATCTGAACTACCTTATAACTTTATCAAAGTACTAATTTTCAACTGAAAAAATTTAAATAACATAACAAATTATAAATTAAAATTGATTTATGTTTGCTTCAAATAATTTATTTAAAAAACGTTCACATAATATTCAATTATGCTGACATTGTAGATTTTCCTTAGAATCAAATGATTTTTTCATTCGAATTACGCTGTAAATCGTCAACAACCTACAATTGTTAAAAACTTGTACATTTTCTTTAAGATTTAATTTTTGTTATTAACAATACTAATTTCCAGACGAAAAATACTAAAAACATCCAAAAATTGATAAAACGTTCTAAATCTTGTTCAAGTCATCATAACGTTTCTTTGAAAATATTAATTTTCGTTAAGACACGTCAATATAACATAAAATTGTTCAAAAATTAATCAATTATTTTTGAAATCTAATGATTTTTACATAAAATTTTCAATTTCCAATAAAAAATAATAACACAATCTGAAATAGTTTAAGTTCGAGAATTATCTTACATTAAATAAATATCATTGGATTTAAATATAACAATAAATGTTTAAAAATATTATATACAGGTTAAACACATAAACATAATTCCAATAGTTTGAAATTTTTTTAAATCTAATAATTTTTCATTTAAGACACCAATTATTTACGATAAAGAAAAATAAAATAACATAAGATATGAGAAAAATGTTCAGAATTGTAAACGGTCCTCGAAATATAATGATTTTTGTAAAAAAAGGAATTTCTGGGATAAGCGTGAAGATTACCTGAAGCTATAATGAGTTTTGTTTAACGGTATTAATTTCGGATATAGAGCGCTAACAATATTAAATAGCAGGTAATAAAAACATAATTACAATTAAATAAAAAATAATATAAAAACAAAACTAAATAAACTAAACTAAATGAACTAAACCCACCTTACTAATCTTTAAAATCTTAAAATTTTTATTAAAAATACCTATTTTAGTGAAAAACGCGAACCTAACATAAAATTGTTGCAAATTTGGAATCTTAATGATGATTTTGTCTTAAAAATGTTAATTTGAGGTAAAAAACACAACGTCAAATTCAAGAAAATTTTAAGTCGTTGTCAAATTTCTATGATTTTATATAAAAAACATTTTTTAACAATCTAATTTTGAGCGAAAAGCACTAACATAAAATATGTGTGATGTTTTAAAAAATTTATTAGATAATTTAAGCGCAAGAGTATTAAACAGTACGCATGTTTTTGTATCCTCATATTTTTTTCATTATCTTTCTTATTAAGAGGAATTATGTGTCAGTTCAATTTTCAAAACTTCAAATTCAAGATGTAAAACAACTTCCAGTAATAAAAAGCCACTATTTTTAAATTAGTAATTTATAACATTTATCTACATTAAGATATTTGAGTTTTTAAATTCTATACGAATCTGAGTAAAGACTTTTTTGTCTGACGATTTTCTGATATTATTTAAATGCTGATAATGTTTGATGTGATAAAAGAAATTAAGCAATAATAATTTATTTCTGTTACTAAATAGAATGATCGATACCTACCCTGAATATGTACTCTGAAGTCCAAAAGGACGATTTCAGTCGGACGAACATAAAAAACTGCTGTATTATTTATGTATCAAAGGCATTTTTAAACGATAATAAGAGAATGAAGGATGAAGCGACTCTTTGTAGTTAAATAAATTTTTTTATTTATAAAGTTCAAGACTTTATATCATAGTCTTTAATTTTTATAGCGAAAGTCATATTTTTACATGCGGGATTTAGCAGAAATGATTAATGGTCAAATCCATTTTACATGAGGCAGGTTCTACACTTGAAGTTGCAGAATCTTTTGAGGACGAAATATATTATTTTTTTAGAGGAAATTAGGTAATACATATTTTTGCAATTTGTGAGAAAAACATTTTTTACGGAGTGATGGGTATTTGAACTTTTGGCTTTGTTTTTCCAACAATGTTCTATGATGAAGAAAATACCTTGTGAGTTTTATGCGGGCCAAAAAACTTTTGCGGCCAGAAGAATTTTTGTTCATAAAATCAAATTCTCGCATTTTTCTTACAAACAACAATACTATCTATTGTTCTCATTTTTGTAAATAAATTCTCCTAGACACAAAAGTTATTTAGCCCGCATAAAACTCAGAAGATATTTTCCTCATGATAGTAACAATTCAGCAAGAAATCGGCAAAAAATATAAGTGTGGGTTTTTGATAAAATCTACTTTGAATAGTTTCTGAAAAACGAACACCATTTTGTTAATTTCAAACATTTTAAAAATTTTTTTGTGGTGTCCGAAAGAAGGCCACAAAATCTATCAGAACCTGGAAAGAAATTAAAAATATCTGAACTAGATCAAAAGTTATAAGTTTAAAGAAACAATTAGGGTATTTAAAAAAAAAAACTCAACAATTCAAATAAGCGTAACTCCGTTAAAAATTTTGTCTCGCAAATCGCAAAAATAAGTATAACCTAATTTCCTTTGAAAAACAATATATTTCGTCCCCAAAAGATTCTGCAACTTCAAGCGTAGAACCTGCCTGATTTGAAATGGATTCGACCCACTTAATTCTATGCCTGAGATTCTCTTTTTATTTGATATTTTGTTTGATCAAGGAAGTAAAGTTACACAATTAGGTAAAGTTTAGCTGATGATTAATTTTAACTATAACGTTACCTGGCAAGGGTGCATTTCAATACTTCATCAATAAGTTTTAAAATAATTTTCATAGTTTAGAATTCACACGCTCTTCCTTACCCTACCCTTTTCCCCTTTTATAAAAGAATTCCTTTCTTCCTGTTTTCACGAAAATTTTCCTTGTCCAACTTTTTTGCTTGAATGCATACTGAATTTATTGACCAAAATAAAAAAGTCCAACTATTATGTATATAGTTAAGTTTTTAATCAAATATTAGGCCACTTGGTTCAAGGTTATATCTAAAAAATTACACTACCCTACGTGGAATATTTGAGTAACCCAGAAGTGTCCAAAAATATCGCATGATATCTTGTGGATATTCCAGGGATATACAGAAGTTCAGCTTGTTCGAATTTGCCGCAAATATCCGGGTGCTGCATCAGTAGAACATAATAAGAAAATTCAACTATTTTTGGTTTGGAATTTATCAAGTATAGTTCAAAATTATACTATTTTTAAAAAATTTAATTATTTTGTTGAAAATGCAACTATTTTTTTATAAATCATTTTTTCTGTTCAAAATGTGTCTCGTTCGTTACAAATGTAAACTTATTTCTTTAACTCGTTTGATTTTCGATTGCAAATTTATCGTTTTTGTTTATTTGGTTGAAAATGGCTCTTTTTGTGTTAAATTATCAATCATCTGTTGGAAAATTCTTAAATATTGTCGAAAACTATTTAGTTGAAAATCTAAATATTCTGTTCAAAATAACTTCTTTTTCTTTTGGTAGAAAATTATTTTTTTAAATATAAAATGTACCAACTTGGTACATTATAATTTTAAATACAAATATCTTTGGTTGAAATATTCACGATGACATGCGTAGTCAAGAATTCATATTTTATGGCTTCAAACAAAACGTTTGGTTGAATAGTGAGCTACCTTCTAATAAAAAAACTTATTTTTTCGGTAAAAATTTAACTATTTATTTTTTAAATAACTTCTTTGATAAAAATTCAACTATTTGTTTAAAAATACATCTTTTTAAGTTAGCAGTGCAATTTTTTGCAAATTCATGTACATATTTGGTTAAATATTCGTCTGATCTGGTGGGAAAATAATTTTCTTTGTGGAAGTTCATCTTGTTGGTTTAAAATTAAACGAATTGGTTTATAATTGATCCACCTTTTTAATAATAAATTTTTCCAAGATTTACCTTTTTGGTTGCAAGAGTTCACTATTTAGTTGAAAATTTGTCCTTTTGTTAACGAAAAACTAATTATCTTTTAGGAAAGGCGTCTCTTTGGTTAGAGATTCAACTGTTTTATCACAAATTAGGTTTATTTATTAGTTTAAAAGTAATTTTTTTATACTGAAAATTTGACAGTTACACGTTTGATTTTAAACTTATTTTAAATTAAAAATTCAGCTATCTGATTCATATACATGCATTTTTTTGCAAATTTGTTTTTTGCTGAAAAATTAATTTGCTTGGTCTAAAAATCCAACTTTGTAAGTTAAAAATTGGGCTACTTTGTTAAAACTTCGAATATTTTGTTCTGTCACTTGAATTATATTGTAAAAGATTCGACTATTTTGTCAAAGTAGTCTTTTTGATCAAAATTTTACTGTTCTGTTGAAATTGAAAATTCAACAATATTTTACACAGATGACTATATTGTTAAAAATTCATCCCGTTTGCTTCAAACTTGGAAATATTTTGTTGAATGTTCCACTACTTTGTTAAAAATAATTTTTTTTACCTGAAATTGTTACTAATGCTACTGATTTAGTTAAAAATTACTTTATTTTATTGTTAAAAATTCTTCTTTTTGGTTTGAAAATTCATCTATTATAGTAGAAAAAAAAAGAAAAAGAGAAAATTAAATGCAATGCCTTGGAGATTTCGTTAACGGTGCCAGTTGCAATACCAGAATAATGAAATTCTGGGTAAACTCGGTCTTTAACTTTGTAAAAGGGCGTCCGTAGATCCGGTAGCAATGAATGCTTCTGCTGTAGGTGTATGCAACGTACGAAGCATGCGAAGCTTATGAGAAAGCCGCGTGCTTCGGACAGACGCAAATTACTGGACTGCCGTGGCAACAACGACGTCTGGCTGGCCTCCACGAAAACGAACACGAACTTTGACTGGCAGTACTCCAGTTTCCACTTTCCCGTAACCGGTTCTCAGCGAAGGCGAGCTAAAGCCTCCAAGCGTTTTATACCCTGTTTGTTTCGACCAAACCTCCAAGTTCTGCATGAGTTCAGAATTTCAAGACTCGAGATCGTTCCACAGGATGACGTGGGCGTATACTGCCTTACTTGCAGACCACATATTTTTGCTGCTGGAGAATTCCTGGAAAACGATCCCTAGGTTGCTGGTTACATGAAAACAAAACAAGTTACTTGCTTCCTTAGGTCTATTCTTTTCATTCTTTACTCCTTTTTGTGTGGGAGGAAGAATAGCCTGCGCCAAAGATTATTGGACGTATTGGACACTGCACCCCCAGATTCTTTATCTATTTTGCTTTGGTGAAAATTTGGATGTGACAATCGCTGTTGAAGTATTTCAATCATTAGGAGAGGATTCCCTATTGAAAATTTTGAACCCGTAAAGTACGTAGAAAACTACGTCAGAAACTACGCAGACCTTAGTAAAACATTTGTTGTAAATAGTTTGTTTCACGTTAAACAATATCCACCTGTGCAGATAAGAAATATATAATAAATATCAGTAATCATTTAGTTTTTTGCATACCTGGCTCATTACTTGATCGTGATATAATTCAAGTTCAAACACAAAATGTTCTCAAAGTTCAGTTTATCAGATATTTTAATTGTTCAACACAGAAAGGCATACGCATTTCGATGGGACTTTTGACAAACAGAACTTTTAGTTCGAAAATAGAACGACATGCATCGGGCATCATACATGAGATCAAACAGATTTAGCGTTTAATTTGCACTTCCGTACTTTTTCATTGATCTGCTTTTTAGTTTTGAGTACTTATTTCAATAATCTAAGTTTTCGCAGGGTCGTTTTAGAATGAAACATTTCAGAAATTGCCGTCAACTTGAGAATTCACAACTCCATGATCGACGTAACAAATGGTGGCGGCCATATGACTTTGTTCCTTCAAAGAACCAGAAACAGGAAAACAGGAAAGAATATGGCTGCTGTGATTTTACATGTTGATTTTTGAGTTAAAAATTCTTTAGTTCAAAGTTATTTCTTCAAGTTTTTAAATTAAATAATCTTATACAAAAGGAATTTATTTCAAATAAGTTCTCAGAAGTCAAAAACGCAAAAGTGCAATCTACGCTCTGGAACTCTTTTATCTCGTGTGCGACAACAGATATATGTCATGATATCTGAAAAATATTTTGATAATGATTGCTTAGAAATGTTATGCTTACTTTTTAAAGTTCCTAAAAAGGTTCCGTTTTCCTAATAAAAAAGCAACTATTTACAATAAATTATGTTTAAAGTCACAAAGTCACACAGTGGTTCAGCAATGTACCTTTGTTAACATATAAATCTGCAGGTCACAATTCTTAAAAAATTCATTTGTTCTTTTTTTTCAAATTGCTCAGTATAAAATTTCTAACAAACGAAAGCTTGCTGAACTTGTAATAATATTTAGTTTGTTTTAAAATATATTATTCCACCAATTCGATAAAAATAAAAAATAATTATTATTAAAATTATTCACAAGCAAATGCAGAGATTTAATTTTGATTCATGGATAATTGTTTCTAAGATTGAATTCAAACAAGGTGTTAGCCTTATTGATATTTAATGCAAAATCATTTTATACAATAATATCAATACTAATAAAATCACTTGAAATGAGAAAATCCTACAGGGCTCATAATTTGTATTTCACGTTATTCTTTCTAATTGCTACTAACAAAATACATGTACGATTTTATTATTATGGGCCCAGCATCCATCCCACAGGTACTCATGACCCGGTACTTCGCTACTAAACACGGTCGCGAACGCAGCAAGTGATTAGTAGATTCGTTGGTGTCAGTCGCTGTTTTGGAACTCTCTATCCTGCTTGCGCATTCGTCATAATTC
>JAAAKG020027975.1:0-19813 GCA_010014905.2 Druon quercuslanigerum | reverse complement strand
ATTTCGTAGAAAAAAGAAGACTTCGCCCAAATGCGACTATTGCGAGAGCGAAATCGATACCGCGGAGCATACTTTCTTCAAATGTGGAAGATGGCGTAAAGAAAAAGAAGATCTGGCGAATGAGCTAGGCGCGACGCCTACGCCTGACAGCATAGGGGATTTAATGCTGAACACTCACAGTAACTGGGAATGCATTAACCAGTACGTAAGAAATGTATTACAACAGAAAAAGATAGAAGAGCAGCTAAGAGAAAAGGAGCAGCTACAACAACTGCAACAGGTACGCTAAAAAAAAAAAAAAAAAAGGTTTAGCGATACGTTTGCACAAAATGAAGAGTAAGTCGCCGAGAATGGCGTATTGGCCTTATTCCCATGTCCTTGAAGTAATGCGAAAAGCGGTTCCGAGGGCATGGGTTGGCGGAAGGGGGGGTTTTAGTCAGTAAGAATCTGACACTACCCATACCAAGAATCGTCTATCTGAGTAGTTTACTGCTGAGATAGACGATTGCTGGTCTGGGTGCCTATGCAAGGTTTCCCCTCCTACTTAAAAAAAAAAAAAAAAAACCATATCTGGGTCAAGCCTAAAAACCTTCAGCTGAAGTTCAAGGTCATCCTTGACTCATGGTCTGAGTATATGCGTAGACGTAAAATTTCCCATTCTTTCGATTGCCCTTGTTAAACATAGGGGTTCTTATTTAAAAAAACAAATTTTACTTTGAAATAGTCTTCAAGGTCAATATCAAGGTCACCACTGGATTCCTCGTTACAAGTTACTCCAAAAATGATCTTGACCTTTTGGAAAAAATATTTTACCTGGAAAATTATTCAGGTGTTTGGTTACTTGAGTTGAGTTCAGTCACGTTGAGTTGAGTCACATTGAATATTAATTACTACTTTCAGAGTCAGAATAGTTCAAAAAATGGTCGCTGTGGAACGTCTCAACGAAGTTGTCTCTGGTATAATGCAAAAAGAAGTTTCGATCGTTGTTTTCGAAGTAATCAGTATTCACCGTACATCTGAGATCAGAAAACCTCAAGCGACGAGCATGTCAAGAAGCACGAGTTTCAACAGAAACACGATCAATCTTTTTTTTGATAGTTTGGATAAAAGCTTCAAACAAATTGTTGACAATTTGTCCCCGGCGGCAATTTTTGACCTGGACGAAACGGAACTCTCAACTTTTCACGTTCCTCCAAAAATTGTTGCCTTAAAAGGGGAAAAGCAAGTGGGTCAAATGACATCAGGAGAACTAGGCCAGCTGGTAACAGCATGTCGCATCATTTCTGCGATTGGTAATTCTATTTCTCCATCCTTCGTTTCCCCAAGAGTGGAATTTCGTGAAGACATGATATATGGTGCTCCTGCAGGTACGAATCTTTAGATAGATATTACTTTGCTGGGCGACTAGGTATGTGTGACACATGTTTTAATTGTTCCAGGCTCTAGAGAAAGTTGCAATCTGAGTCGATGGATGAATGATAATATTTTCTGTGACGTCATGCAGCGTTTTCAGAGTCATTTGCGAGCTACGAAAGAGACAAAAGTTCTTTTGATATTAGATAATCATTATTGGTACGTGTCAATTCCTGTTTTGAGTTTTGTACAAAGAGAACGGCTTCATACTGTTGACACAGGCTCCTCAAACTTCGTACAAGACGCAGCCCTTGGACAGAACTGTTTTCAAATCTTCTAAAACTTTTTAGAATCAGGCTTGCAACGACTAGACGGTGACTAATCCAGTTGATTCTCACAAAAGATATTTAGACTTCAACAATATTTATTACGATAACTTGACACTAATTCTATCATTATCTTGTGGGGAAAACTATCATGATTTACAAAGATGTGCACTTGTTCAGAGTATCTTACGATCTAGCATTTGCACTGAGCAACGTCAAGAAAGGATATAAGGTAAGTGGAAATAATCCTCTCAACCAAAACATCTTCAGCGAAACAGAGTTTTTTAACTCGTCAGTGACTGATCTTCCACAAGCAGAAAATACGAACCACAATGATCCAACTACATCAATGAAAGCAGACATTGAAATCTATCAGGCCTCTGGATAAGAGGATGGTGATGTCCTTGGACATTAGATAACCATCAATAGCACCTCCAAAAAATGAGCCGGTGGAAGAAAAAGGAAGAGTGTTATTCTGACGAACTCTCCTACAGCCAACCATATTTTTTCAGAAATAACAAAACGATATAGAAAGAAAGAAGAAGCTGCCAAGAAGAGAAGGCAAACACGGGACAAAAAACGAAAGAATTAGTCAATCGTAGAGTAAAAGAAGCACTGAGACGTGCAAAGAAAGTAGACGAATCTCGGATATCTAAGGGACTGGCACAAGAAGAAAAATTCTTCATAAAACAAAATAAAGAAACTTTTAAAAGCAAAGTGAAAAAGCTCTTTCTAAAACAAAATACACAATAGTCAAAGTAAAAAAACTTTTTGCATGCATACAGTGGAAACGGATTCGATGCAAGTGGCAATATACTAATGAAGCGAATATGCATGCGTTTGAAAACACCTTCCACAGAAGTTACTAACATTTGAAAAAAGTTTTAATCCTTTAAAAATACTATTGCTTTTTCTCCATGACATTCTAATGGAAATTTTAATGTAGAATCTGAATCTCAAAAAACTAAATGCCCATCTCACTGTTTCTTAAAGTTTTTTTTAATCATACGGATGGGATACTATGTAGATACTACAAAGATACGCTGTAGAGTATTCCTTTATCACTCGGTCCGCTAGGGACCAGCTGCTCCCCTATTAGCTATTTTGAATCTTTTATTTTTAGTTTGTAACTTTCGACGTCAAATTCGAATTCAGAAATACTAGAAACCCCTTTATACTAAGCTTCAGAAAAATATGTGAAAATATAACAACTCCACCCTAAGTAGTACTTTTTCGGCCAAGTGTCAAAGTTGCAGTACGAGTTAGTATTAATGCGCAGCCTTGACGACACTATAGGTGCTAAGTTCCGCAAATTTGACAGATTCCAATAAATTTCATAAATTGTTAAAAATAAATTTGTTTTTTTAAAAGCGCGTATTTCGGATTTATTTCGAAAAGGGTAAAGCTCTAGCGTTTTAGCCCCGAAAAGAAGATACGCAATCAATTTTCTCAGAAAATTGTGTAATTTTAAGTTCAAAATTCGAAACTTGTTTCAAAGGTCTGCAGGGGCCAATGCCGTTCAGCAAGAACAATTTATTTTCGGGGAAGGAAACAAAGTTAAATCTTTTTCTTTGTTAGCTTAGAATATTATAGTACACTTACCTAGATATCCAGCTCTTAAATGTTTACGTTTAGGACTTGAAGGAATCATGTCAAATAGTTGGGGCCCTGTTGATATTCCACTTAATTGTTGCCAGTCAACACCTCCATCTGTAAGATAAAATATAGAGATTTATATTTTCGAATATAGTCCGTAGATGTTACTAGAGGCTAGGTAAAATGCACAGAAAAGAAATAGATTTAATTCTTCTAAAATCTAGTGAAAAATCATGACTGAATTTGTGTTAATCGTCCAGTAAATAATACATTTTTTTTTGCATGCAAGTATCCAGACGATAGTGTGCAAATTTAACCATTTTCGCAGTTATGCTGGATCCAATTTGAGGATTGATAACTTTTGACATCAAGTTCTAAATCAACGACTGCAGAAAGTTGAATAGCTGGAAGGCTAAAAAACCTGAAGAAATTTTAAAAACGCCTGCATAAAATATTTGAGCACAATTCATAGGCCCAGTAGAACAGTTATCAAAAATAACCAGAAAATTACCATAAAAGTATAGCTAGTTTAAACAGTTTTCATGGATTTGATAAATTTTCATCAATTTCACAAATTTGTATGAATAATTTTTATCAATTTTATGCTTATAAATTTTTTTATCTATTTTTAAAAATCTTAACAAAGTTCATATATTATTATGTTGTTATCTGAAAAAACACCGTTAACTACTAAGCATGTAAGAATGAGTTTTTATCCAATCAGAATCGTAAAAAAGATATATTTCATTATTTAAATAATTTATTAAATATTTAATGACTTTAAATAATTTCATTTTCGGAAGATTTTATATAATAATATTATATAATATTTTCATGAACTTGGAAGATTAAAAATTGAAAGCTCTTGGCGTTTGATCTACAAAATCGTCCTAATTACGGAATTCTTATTTACAAATCAGCACATTTCATAAACTGCTATAAATCTCAAAAATTTACAGAGCGTTCTTTTTTCTAAACAAGGCATTAGGGTTAACTTTCAGAATGTGGAAGGCTACAACATTTTTGTTTAATGAAAAAAGATGCCCCCTTAAATTTTCTAAAAGATTAGGTATTTTTTCAGTCAAAATCTGAAACTCGTTTCAAAAGTCTCCAGGGGCCAACGCCGTTCAGAGAATACAATCTCTTTGCTGATTCAGAAATAAAATTTCGGTTTTTTTACTTGCAGAAATTTTTTAAATAAAAGAAATTGCAATATACTTACTGTGATTAGTCAGCCTGCTGCGCTGCCGTGATGGACCTTCATCTGACTGCTGATTACTTCCATCTGTGAGATATAATATATAAATATAGAATATTTCAAAGAAAGCGAAAAAATTTTCTTTTATTCCAAAATAAAGAGAGGCCAAATTTAATCCCAAAGTCAGTTGATATTAAAATACACCGAAAATTTCAAATTGTAATGAACTAACTATATTTTGAGAATCCAGAGTTGTTATAATAATGATAAAATGGTAAAATTATACCATAAAATTCCATAAATTCTATGGAAATTTATGGTAATTTGTGGGTAAATTTTTGTTGATTCATTTTTTTCGTAGCTTGTGTCGTTTTTAAAGAAATATAATTTTTTTATTTTTATTGTTATGTTTTATGATTAAAATAAAAACTATACATAGTATAAAAAATGGATAATAACCAATTAGTATCTATTTTTGGTTGAACAAATTTTGTATATTTATTTTTTCCGGAGCTTGTGTCTTTAGTACAAAAATTTAATTTTTTTAATTTTATGATTGTTTTTACGAATATAGCAAAAACTACTTCTTTTGATTGATGGCCCTTTAGAGGCCCCACGAAGCTGGCCCCCCGCGAGAATGCCTATCTAAGCCAAGTTGAAGAAAAAAATAAAAACATTACTCCAAAAGCAATGATTAAATAGTTATAAAACAATTTTCAAAGAGCATTTGTGTCATAATCTTTTTAACTTTTCTCAGGGAATAATATAATTTTTTCACTTTTTTATAAAAACTGGGATATGAGAATAAAAAATAAACCAAGCATTTAGCTCTTTGCATTTGTAATAAAAATTTTACAATTAGGAATGTAATTTTAAAAAATAATTCAATTAATTATAATTATGTCCTATAAATTTTGAATTAGAGGAAATATACATCATTGGCTGATAAGATTCTCGATCCGGTTCGATTCCGGCTGTTACGTTCCGTTCCATTATCCAAAGATTTCCTTATACGCCATTTCGCGTTTGCCAGCACACAGTTTAACAATGCACACATAAAACGTTGTTTATTTGCGGTTTTTTTATTTATTATTCAATTCATTTTCAACATTAGGAAAATTACGAAGTAGAATTTAAATTTTTTCCAAACAGTAGGTGTTAATTGTTCGACTTGAGACGTACGTGTTTTCTTCACGTAACGCTTTTCAGGTTAAAATGACCCACGCGCATTCTTTTTCTTTTAACATAGGCAAAAAACCTCATTTACAACCAGGTAAACAAAATTTAAAATACATAGATTTGATTATATTTTTCACACGTGTTTGCAATTATTATATACAAAGCGTCTATAATAAAAATCAATAAGTATAAGTATAGTGCTATGGCCCTCGCGAGGGCCAACTTAAAAATTTCCACACGGGTTACGCGTCCTAATAAAAAAAGAATTATAACAATTTTGGCGGGACTTCCGTTTCCGGCATGAAAGTTTAAGCTAGCGGGAATTGTAGATGCTGAGTTTTTCCGATAATTGTGTTGAAATTTGAGGTGAGCGAATTGTGGAAGTCTACAGAAGGGTTTGAGTGAAAAATATTGTTTGCGGGATTGTGAAATTACAAAGGGAATAATGATATTTTTGAAGATTGGGACAGATTCGTCTAAAAGTTGAGGTTAGGTTGGTTTGAGATTTGTGACAGGGCGGGAGGACTGGGTTGTTCGAGTTAGAAGTGGCAGGGTTGGGTAGAGACGGAGAAAGACAAAACAGGTACGAGACTGCAACGATAGATAGAGGCAGGGAAAGATAGAAGGCGGGAAAGTTTGGAATTGAAATTGGATTCATGGATAACCAAAAGTTTAACATCGAGGAAAAATCTGAATTAGAGCAGACAGTGTTTAGTACACAAAAAGAGGAGATTAAAAAAAGGTAGGCAAGGGGACGTGCAAGAAAAACTATAGAAAAGGAGAGATTCAGAGCAAAAAGCATAGGATCGATTGAGGCTTTTATCAAAAAGGAGAGAGGGGGAGAGGAAAGGGGGGATAGTAGAAGCGAAGCAATGAAGAAAAGGACGATTTAGGTTCAAACTTAAAATATCCAAAAATGTTCAGATCACCGCCGGAAAAGCAGAGCTTGGTAGAGAAGGGTGAGAATAGTAAGGGGGCTGAAGGAAACGGTGATGAAACCGAAGAACAGAGGAAAGAGGAAAGACTGAAAGAAATTTGCGAAGTCATGATGGAAGTAATGGTTATTAATGAAGAAAGGCAAAAAAAGGGGAGAGGAATTAAGGAAATAGATTAGGCGTGAAATGCCTGAACTTAGGAAAGAAATGAAAAAATGGGCAGAAGTTAGGGAAAAGTTAGAAAAGAGTATGCAGTCATTAGAGCAAAATCTATAGAAGCAGGAGGATAATAATAAAAAGGTAGAGGGGATGCAATGTAGGATTAGAAAGATAGAAATATCGAACTGGGATTTTGGTCCGGGCGTAAGTGAAAATACAGAGAAGGAAAGACTAAGAAAAATAGAACAAAGAATAGAAAAAAAGAGAGGGAAGAAAGAAAAAGAAACCTACTGAAAAAAGGTATAAGATTAGAGGGGAAGGACATGCAGGAAGGAGTGGAAGAAGTACTAAAGAGGATTGATGCAAAAGTAGAAATAGAGGCAGTGCGAAGTATAGGAAGGGAAGAACGAAGAGGGGAGAGGATGGTACTGGTGAAACTAAAGAAATAGGAACATAAGAGGGAAGTAATGGCAAAGAAGAGGATGTTATATGGAAGCTTGCAGAGAATTGAGAATGATTTGACATGGGCAGAAAGGAGGATGCAATATAAGTTAAGGAAAATAGCGGAAGAGGAAAGAAATAAGGGAAGAAGAACATGAGAAAAATATGGGAGGATACAGATAGACGGAGTATGGTGGGATTGGGATGAAGAAAGGGCAGAGTTATTAAGAAGTAAGGGGCAGGGAAACTAGGAGAGGAAGGAACAGGATTTAGGGAAATAAGGAATAGTAAGAGGCAAGAAGAGACAAAAAACGAATGTAGGAAAGAATGGAGGATATGTTGCTTGGTTATAGCAGGATTGGAGAGAAAGGATAGGGAATTTATGAGAAATTTGACACAACGGGATATTATGATAATCATGGAGACATGGCTAGTAAAAAGGGATGGGAAAGAGTAAGGGGAAGATTACCAAGAGGTTACAAATTGCAAGTTTAAAATCCAAATAGGAAGAATAAAAAGAGCAGAGCAATGTGAGTAATGGTGATTGGAGTGAGAAATGAATGTGTAACAGGGAACGATAAGAAAGAGAGAAAAGAGCAAAAAGAAGGAATAATAGTAGAAGAAGATGGGAGGAAAGAAGTGGAAGATAGTGGCGATTTATGTGAACAGAGATATACAGGAGAAAACAGAGGAGTTAAAAAAATGATGGAAGAAAATAAAGAAGATATTAGACTTATAATAGGTTAGAGACATAGAAGACTGGACTAGAGTAAACTATGAAGGATTGAAAAAAAGTATAGGGAAAGGCAATTAATAGAAAGATGGGGGACGAATGAGGAATCAAAATAGAATAAATGGCATAAGATAATAAAAAAGGAAGGTTTACCAAAGTATTTAGGAAAAGGATGGGGAGAGAGAAGGTGGTCCAGAATAGTAAGATTTAGAATGGGAAACGAGCTAAGAGAGGGGAGGTATCGGGAAAAGGAAGAGAACAGAAAGTGTAGAATATGTGAATGAGAGAAGGAAACATGGGTGCACGTATGGGAAGGATGTAGAAGAGGAATAGAAAATAAAGGAAGCTGGCCTAAATTAATCTTGTATTCGAATTGTTTTAAATATTACTGTTATGTGTACTCTCTTATTTGAACTTAACAATTATGATTCTCCTAAAAAGTAATAAAAAATTTAAAATTTTCGAAAAAAACATTTTTTCCCATAAATCGTATAAAGGCTACAACATAAATTTTCTATAAGATCAGGTATTTTTTTAGTCAACATCTGAAACTTGTTTCAAAAGTCTCCAGGAGCCAACGCCGTTCAGAGAATACAATCTCTTTGCTGATTCAGAAATAAAATTTCGTTTTTTTTACTTTCATTGATTAACAGTTAGATAAAGAAGGTAATTTAATTATAAAAGATTACTAATAAAAAAATACAAATTAAAAATTATACTAATGTGCCACGATTTTAGTTTTAAGAATATTACTATGCATATTTTCAAATTTTCAATAAAATTTTCAATAAAGAAAATTTACAAACATAAAAGAAAAAAATTGTCACCTGAATTCTTCAACTTTCAAAACAAAAACAGGAATATTATCTGCAGAAATTAAATTTGCAACAAAAAAATGTGAAAAAAACTTGCGAATAATCTTTTATTTAAATTAAATTAGTTTTTAAATGTATATTTTAAATTTTAAACAAAGAGGTGCATTTTTAACTAAAAATGTGATTCAAAGAAAATTAAATGAAAAAGACGAACTTTCAACAAGGAAATTGAATTTTATTTTTAAAAAAAGTCAATTTAACTGTTCAACACCAAAACGCATATGAAATTTTAACAAGTAGTAAATTTTCTATGAAATAGTTGAATTTTTATCCAAACCTTATTTCAGTCGTTTTTCCAAACCTGAAATGTAAATTTTCATCAAAATGTAAATTTGTTAGAAAATTTCTAGCAAAAATGGAATGAACAGCTATATTTTTTAGTAAAAAAATTGATTTTTACCGAAAAGAAACAGTTTCAACAAAATTGGTCAAACCAAATATATTAATTTTTAGTGGAATTTCCAAGTTATAGTTGAATTTCCAACCAGAAAGATTTATCTTCTAACAAAAAGACAAATTTAAAAAAAAAAATAGACGAATTTTCAACTTAAGAAGATCAGTTTTCAACAAAGAATAGAAAAAGGTAATTTTCTACCTAACGCATGTGTTTTCTGACTAAAATATTAAATGTCCATAACAAAAATCAAAACAAAATTTAATTAAATTTTTACTTTAAAAATTTAATTTTGTTTGAGAAAAAAGCAATTTTTAACCAAATAAACAAATTTTCAACCAAAAAAATTTATTTTTTACGAAAAAAAGATAAATTTTGAACAAAATAGAAGAATTTTCAAATAAAAAAGATAAATTCAAATAAAAATATAGAATGGCTTGATTTACAGTTAGAAAAACAAGGTTTTTATCAAAAAGATTAAATGCCTATACAAAAAATTTCGACAACAAAATTCAGTTGAATTTTTAGTTAAAGTTTTTTATTCAAAAAAGAGCTACGAATTTTTTAATAATTAACATTTTATGGAATGCATTTTTTTCGATTTTATCGTCAAAAATTAAATTAAAAAATTTTTTAAATTTCATTTTTGTAGAAAATACACAAGGTTTAAGAAAAACTGAAAATACAAACAATTGTTCAACCAAAAGTGATCTATAAATTTGTTGTAAAATCTTATTATAAAAGAATTTTTTTTAAAATAAAAAAATAAACATTTATTGGTGAGAAGCCATTTTTTTCCCCGAAGAAAATTACTTTCTTATATTCTATGTATCGTAATAGCTTGTTTAACTAATTTTAATGCAAAATATTGTTTAAACTAGAACAATATACAAAATTTGAGTTAACAAACAAAACTCACTAGAATTCAGAATTTTCTGGATTCTTTTATGCCTGAAAAATTAAATTTCTTTTTGTTCTCTAGGAACAAATAACGTCAGATATAATAACTTATTCATTTATTTAACTCATTTCAAAATTTTTGTATAGTCTTTTTATTTAAAAAATGGTTATTCCGGAATTTAAAATTGTTTACGCTTTTAATCTTAGGAAGTTTGGAAATGAAAATAAAGGAATGTGAATAAGCGTTTTACTGTCTTATATGCATAGAAATAAATTAATTTATAGCCTATTTTTAGATTTCCATGAATTGCAATCTTATTGTTTGCAACAAAGTTAAATCTTGTAAGCAATCTTTTTCTTTTTTTAAACTTACCAATTTTTCATTCTTTAATTTTTATAGTCTTTTCTCAAATTCTATCCTCCTATCTATCCTCATCCGCCCTTTACCACCACGCTTCACTGTGTTTTTGCTTTCTTTATCTTCCTATTCCAACATCCTTCTCTATCCCTCTTGACTTTTCTTATCATTCTACTCTGGTTTCCACCCTCCTCACTATACTACTCCTTCACCTTTCTTCACTATTTTTCAATCATTTCCCCTCCTTTTCTGGCAACTACCTTTTTCAAAATTTCCTTTGCCACCTTGTCCCACGGCCCTTTTTCTCTTTCCTATTAACTCAGTTCCCTTTAGCCCATTCCATCATTTCCTACCGTCCTTCTCTATCCTCCTCCACCCTTTCCCACCACGCCGCACTGTCTTTTTGCTTTCTTTCGCGTCCTTTTCCGACACTCTTCTCCATCCCTTCTAACCTTTCTTATCATTATACTTTATTTCTAAAATTGCCCACTATACTACTTTTTCCCTTTTCTTCAGTCTCTTTCCATCATTTTCACTCCTTTCCTTGTAAGAACCTCTATCAAAATTTCTTGGCAGCAACTCTACACCTCTTTCTTCAAGTCCTTGTTTCTATTTCTTTCGCACAACCCCCCTCCAACCGTTGCCTCTTTCCTATAAACTTAATTCCCTTCAGCCTATTCATTTTTTCCCGGAACTCCTTCTCTACCCTCCTGCGCCCTTTCCATCACGCCTCACTGTGTTTTTATTTCTTACTACTTCTTCTCTTTTTTCACTCTTTTTCCATCATTTACCCTCCTTTTCTCGCAACCATCTCTACGATAACTTCCTTTCCACTCCTACCCACATTTTTTAACAAGCTTTTTTTTCTGTTTCTGTCCCTTCCTTTCGCACCACCCTCTCCACCTCTTCTCCCTTTCCTATTAAATCAATTCCTTACCACTATACCGCTACATCACTTCACCATCCCTACACCCTTATTTAATCTACTATTCCTTCTTTCACTAACATCGTCACCCCTCTCTTCCTTTCATATTACCCCTCTATGCCTTTTGCAATTTAATTTTTCTTCCTATCGCTATTCATCAATGTTTAAATAATGTTTAAAGTTTAATAAATTTCTAATCATTCTTCTGTAGAGAAAATTCTCTACAACTCTACAATTTTGAAATTTGAAAGTAAATTTTTTGTAGCTGAAATCGTCAAGAGAATTTTTTAAAAATTAAAAATTTTAAACTAGATATTTAAAGATTTTTTACTTATTTCTAGAAAAACACAACAGAATTACCACAAATGCTGATTTAATCAACTTCAAGTATTTAAAAAATAAGTTTTAAAAATCCCTTTCCTACAATCTCTCCAACCATCCCTTTCCAACCCGTTCCAAAATTTGTATCATATTGGTCAAACTCACCACCAAAATTGGTAAGGATTGCGAGGGCAAGAAGCAGAATTCCAAAAGGGACCGTCATTCTTATTTTCAGATTTCGTGAAAGATGACTGGTGAATCTAGATCATTTTCAACGCTGCGTACACTTGAAAAATGACAACAATGAGGAAATAGTCCAATGGGTGGCAGAAGCCTGCTTGGTAAAAGAATGAGAAAACCTTATCAGTCCAAGCAAACTACCGGAATAGAAATAAGCACTAAATAGACCTTAGTCTCTTTCCTACTTGAAATCGGAAAAATTTTGTTAATCAATGTTTGCCTGGTAATTCTAAATAAGAGGATATCTCTTGAATTCAATTCGATAAAAAAATAGTGAAGAGCTAAATTTAAAAGCTATAAAATCAAAGTTTTTAAAAAACTCTTGACCTTTAATCACAAGATTAATCACATTTTCGGCTAAAAAAATTATTTTTCAACATAATAGTTAAGAAAAAAAATTTAGAGCGATCTGTGACATTTTAAGATAAATTGTTAGGTTTTTAGCAAAAGAGAAGAAAACAACAAATTATTATGAACCAAAAAGAACGAGCTTCATGTGGATAAAGACAAATATAAAAAAAATTTCAACAGAGTTGAACTTTTAAAGAAATACTTGAATTTTCACTCAAGAAATATAAATTTCCTACAAAATATATAACAATTAATGTTTATAACCATAAAATATTCTCAAAACAAAAGACGCCTTTAAAAAAAAAAACTTTATTCTGCAAAGAAAATAGAGAAATGAGAAAGGAATGAGTTTTTTCAAAAAAATTAAATTTTTCATACAATAGATGAATTTTCAACAACAAAAAATTAATTTTTCGCAAAACAACTGAATTTTTGACTAAAACATTTCATTTTGATATGAGAAAAATTTATGTACCATAGACGATGAAGTTTCTGCTAAAATACGAATTTTCTACCAGTTGAATTACAAGTGAATCTTGAATGAAATCGCTGTATCTTAAAAGAAAAAAGATCTATTGAGCTAAAAATGGAATCGTCAAACTTTTATTAAAAAAAATAATTTTTATCAGAAAAAATAAAATATTAAAACGGAAAATATATTTTTTTTACGAAGGAGTTAATTTTCAACCATAATGTTAATTTTTAACAGAAATAAAAAAAAAATGTTAAAATTCAGAGAACAAACAAGCCCCTTTCCCTTATATTAATAACGCTGTTTATAGTTTAATTTTTTTCCTATATAGTTTTATTATTTATTTAAAGCAAGCTGAAAATTGTTAAATTCATTGTAAACTGAAACATTTTTAGTTTTTTCTAAACGGTTTTTTGAACTAAAGCTTATCTAATTGGCATAATAACTGGTACATTAAGTGAAATGCCGCCACACACACACAAAATTAATGAGTGAACAAGCGATGTTTGTCCTTCATGTGACTAAAAATACTGTTCCGAAAAAGAAACAATGATATTGAAAGAATCTTTAAAGCAGAAGTCCGTGACATTATTTCTTTTCAATAATTATAATTGTCTGACAATTTTTCAGAATTTATAAATACCCTATCTAATTAAAAAAATGAAATTAGTAACAGAGCTAGTTTAAACCTTTATTTTTGTACAAAGGTTGGATTAAAGATTGTTTAAATCAAGTTTTATAAATAAATTTTACTCAGTGAGGATATAAGACAGGCGTCACGTAGTTTTGTTTACCAATAATTCGGGACTTCAATGAATCCCAGGAATTCAAGGAATCAAGAAATTCAGACGATTCAAGGAATTAAGAGAATTCAAGGAATTCACACAATTAAAGGAATTCAGACAATTGAAAGAATTCAGATAATTGAAGGAATTCAGAGAATTCAAGGAATTCAGTGAATTAAAAGAAATTAGAGAATTCAAGGAATTCAGACATTTCAAAGAATTCAGAGAATTTAGGGAAGAAGAATTTAGAATTGAAGGAATTTAGAAAATTCCAGGAATTCAGACAACTGTAGGAATTCAGTGAATTAAAAGAATTCAGAGAATTCAAGGAATTCAGACATTTCAAATAATCCAGACATTTTAAAGAATTCAAAGAATTTAGGGAGTTCAGAGAATTCAAGGAATTCATAGAATTTAAGAAATTCAGAAAATTCAAGGAATTCAGACAATTGAAGAAATTCAGAAAATTCAAGGAATACACTGAATTCAAAGAATTCAGAGAATTCAAAGAATTCAGAGAATTCGAGGAATTCAAAAATTTTAAAGGATTCAGAGAATTTAGGGAATTCAGAGAATTTAAGGAATTCAGGGAATTTAGGGAATTTGAAGAATTCAAGGAATTCAGGGAAGTTTAGAGAAGTCAAGCTATTAGAAGAAATCAGTTAATTCAAGGAATTGAGGGTGTTAATCGAACTCAAGGACAAGTTCGAGAAATTCTGAGAATTCAAAGACTCCAGAGAATTCAAGGAATTCAGTTAATTCAAGGAATTCAGACAATTGAAAGAATTCAGAGAATTCAAGGAATTCAGAGAATTTGAGAGAAGTCAAGAAATTCAAGGAATTAAGGGTATTGATCGAACTCAGGAACAAATTCAAGAAATTCTGAGAATTCAAGGACTTCAGAGAATTCAAGGAATTCAGAGAATTTGAGAGAAGTCAAGGAATTCAAGGAATTAAGGGTATTGATCGAACTCACGAACAAATTTAAGAAATTCTAAGAATTCAAGGACTTCAGAGAATTCAAGGAAATGAGAGAATTTTAGACAAGTCAAGCTTTTAGAAGAAATCAGAGAATTCAAGGAATTGAGGGTATCAAACTCAAGAAAAATTCAAGAAATTCTGAGAATTCAAGCACTTTAGACAGTTCAGAGAATTCAAGGAATTCAGACAACTCCAGCAGTTTAGAGAATTTAGGAAATTCAGAGAATTCTAGAGAAATCAAGGAATTAGAAGAAATCAGGCACTTTAAGGAACTGAGGGTGTTAATCGAACTCGAGGACAAGTTCAAGACATTCTGAGAATTCAAAGACTCCAGAGGATTCAAGGAATTCACCTATTTCAAGGAATTCAGACAATTTAAGGAATTCAGACCATTTAGGGAATTCAGAGAATTCAAGGGATTCAGAGAATTTTAGAGAAATCAAGTTATTAGAAGATATCAGGAAATTCAAGGAATTGAGGGTGTTAATCGAACTCAAGGACAAGTTCAAGAAATTTTTAGAATACAAGGACTCCAAGGAATTCAAGGAATTCAGTGAATTTAGGGAATTCAGTGAATTTAAGGAATTCAGTGAATTCAAGAAATTCAGTGAATTTAAGGAATTTAGTGAATTCAAGGAATTCAGTAAAATCAAGAAATTCAGAAAATTCAAGGAATTCAGACAATTGAAGGAATTCAGAGAATTTTAGAGAAGTCAAGCTATTAGAAGAAATCATGGAATTCAAGAAATTTTGAGAATTCATGTACTTAAGTTAATTTAGACAACTCAGGGATTTTAGAGAATTTGAAGAATTCAGAGAATTTAAGAAATTCAGAGAATTTTAGAGAAGTCAAGGAATTAGAAGAAATCAGGGAATTTAAGGAATTGAGGGTATCGAACTCAAGAAAAATTCAAAAAATTCTGAGAATTCAAGGACTTCAGAAAATTTAAGGAATTCAGAAAATTCAGACAATTGAAGGAATTCAGACAATTGAAGGAATTCAGAGAATTCAAGGAATTCAGTGAATTAAAAGAATTCAAAGAATTCAAGGAATTCAGACATTTCAAAGAATTCAGAGAATTTAGGTCATTCAGAGAATTCAAGAAATTCAAAGAATTTTATAGAAGTCAAGTTATTAGAAGAAATCAGTGATTTCAAGGAATTGAGGGTGTTAATCGAACTCAAGGACAAGTTCAAGAAATTCTGAGAATTTAAGGAATTTAGACAATTCAAGGAATTCAGAGAATTCAAAGAACTCAGTAAATTCAAGGAATTTAGTGAATTGAAGGAATTCAGAGAATTCAAGGAATTCAGTGAATTAAAAGAATTCAGAGAATTCAAGGAATTCAGACATTTCAAAGAATTCAGATATTTCAAAGAATTCAGAGAATTTAGGGAAGAAGAATTTAGAATTGAAGGAATTCATAAAATTCAAGGAATTCAGATAATTTCAGGAATTCAGTGAATTAAAAGAATTCAGTGAATTCGAGGAATACAGGGAAGTTTGGAGAAGTCAAGCTATTAGAAGAAATCAGGGAATTCAAGGAATTGAGGGTGTTAATCGAACTCTAGGACAAGTTCAAGAAATTCTGAGAATTCAAGGACTTTAGAGAATTCAAGGAATTCAGTAAATTCAAGGAATTCCGTAAATTCAAGGAATTCAGCGAATGGAAGGAATTTAAAAAATTCAAGGAATTCAGACAATTGAAAAAATGCAAAGAATTCAAGGAATTCAGATAAATTTAGAGAAGTCAGTGAATTAGAAGAAATCAGGGGATTGAAGGAATTGAGGGTATCGACTTCAGAGAATTCGAGGCAATCAGTGAATTCAAGGAATTTAGTGAATTCAAGGAATTCGGTGAATTCAAGGAATTTAGTGAATTCAAGGAATTCGGTGAATTCAAGGAATTTAGTGAATTCAAGGAATTCAGAGAAATCAAGGAATTCAAACAATTTGAGGAATTCAGAGAATTCAAGGAATTCAAAATTTTTTAGAGAAGGCAAGCTATTAGAAAAAATCAGGGAATTCAAGGAATTGAGGGTATTGGTGAAACTCAAGAACACATTCAAGAAATTCTGAGAATTCGAGGACTTCAGAGAATTCAGCACATTAAGAGAATTCAAGGGATTCAGAGAATCTATGGTATTCAGAAAATTTTAAAAATTCAGACAATTGAAGGAATTTAGAGAATTGAAGGAATTCAGAGAATTTAAGGACTTTAGAGAATTCAAGGAATTCAGAGAATTCAACAAATTGAGGGAATTCAACGAATTGAAAGAATTTAAGGGATTCAGGAAATTCGAGGCATGCAGAAAATTTAACTCATTCCGCGAAAAGAAGGACTTTAGACAACTCAAAGAATTCAGAGAATTTAAGAAATTGAAAGAATTGAAGAGATTCAGAAAATTTAACTCATACAGAAGATTCAAGGAATTCCATGAATTCAAAGAATTTGACGCACTCAGAAAATTTAAGGTATTTTGAGAAGTCAAGGATGTCAGCGACTTTGAAAATTCAGTGAATTAAGGCAATGCAGAGAATTCAAGGAATTTAGGAAATTCAAGGAATTCAAGGAATTCAAAGAAAATATTAAAAGGAGAAAACGCCAAACCCAAGCAAGGGAAATTACTTCACAAACTTCGAAAACAATTATTACGTTTAATGATGATAAATACCATAATTTATTCCTAAAACGAAATAAGAAAATCCAACTATTTTTAGTTAAGAATTTTTGTTTAAGTTAGTTGTCGTGCAAAAAGTAAGATATCTGAAAAAGTAGGTTTTCTATGATTTTAAGAATAAAAACATAATAACAAACGTAATTGTAAATAAAAAACATTATTTTTGATAAAAAATGTTAAAATTTAAAAAAAAACATAAATTGTAACCATAGTTTTAAATTAAATTCTTTCTGACCGTCGCTATTTATCAAGTTTTGAAATATTATTATATTTTAATAAATGACGGCTTATTTGTCCCGGGAAAAAAATGTCTACAACTCTACTCTTACCAATTTTAAATAATAACTAAATAATCTTAAAACATAATTATTTTTTTATAAATTTGGTTTCCTAAAGAAAAATTTTCTAATGATTTCAGCCATAGCAATATTTACGTTTAAAATTAGACAAAAGCTGAGTTGTAGAAAATGGTTTTGCCGAAAAAAGCCATCATTTACTGAAATTCAATACCTTTTCAAAATTTCGTGAGAAGCGAAGATCAGAAAAAATTCAATTGCAAAAGACATGGTCAATACTAATGTTAAAACTTTAATTATTTTCTTAAATGCAACTATTTTTTTTATTTTTTGTTATCAAAAGTTCAACTGCTTGATTAATCGTTAAAATTCTTTGTTAAAAATAAAGTTTTTTTTATTAATAATCAAAATACTCCGCTTTTGGAAAATTAATCTGCATCATTAAAAAATCATACTTTGGGTTAGATGAAATTCTTGTTTGACTGAATTATACTGTTTTTTATTTCAATTAAAAAAAATTTTTGGCCGAAATATTAACTATTACAATATTTAGGATAATTCATCTTTATTTGTTAAACATTCAATTGCCAGGTTAAAATTTGAATTAATTCATTAAAATTTTTTTATTGTGTTAAAATTTTATCAGTTAAAAGTATGATTTAAAAAAAAAATTAACTTCATTGTTAAAAATTAACTTTTTTGATGAAAAACTATGTTTTTGGTTGGATTCTTGTTTTTTCAGGAGTTTGCATCAACTTGAAAATTAATTTATTGTATTGAAAATGTTTTGATAATTTATCTTTAGAATTAAATTCGGTTAGTTTTGATTTTAAATTAAAATCTGTTTTTGTTAAAAATATTAACTATTCCATTTTCTGTATAGAATTATTTTTTTTAGTAAAAATATAAGTATTTGTTTAAAATTTCGACTTCAAATTGAAAAATTAATTTAGTGGTTTTTGAATATTTATTGTTTCTGTTAAAAATACAAAATTTTTTTTAAGTTTCATTTCGTTTTGAAATGATAATTTTTTCTTCGTTAAAATTGAAACTCTTTTATTGAAGAATCGTCTTTTAGTTTAAGAATTCACCTGTTTTCGTAGAAACGCTATTCTTTTTGGTTTCGAAATTTTATTTCTCAGTTTAAAAATTAATTATTCTCTTTGAAATTTATTTGATAGAATATTCCTATTTTCGCGTTTAAAGGTCAACAAAGTTATCTAAAAAATTCGATTTTAATTTTAAAAATGGTAACATAATTACAGTTATAATTACTTAAACAAAGTATATTAAAAATCTCTGTTTCAAAATTATTTTTAATATCACCGCTGTATATCCGCAATAATGTTTGCGAGCTAAACAATATAACAAAATTTCGAAAACTCTTATTTTCTGATGTTTACCATATGTAAGTCAACTCGACATCATTTTCAGTCTGCTAGAGACTAAAGAATAAATTTTATTTTTGCTTTACCCTTCTTGTAAGAAATTTCTTGTCACCTTTACGGAGGTAATATTTATCCTTGCTGATCGTCCCAAACCGCTGAATGAGCTACAAAATAAAAATTATGGAAATAAGAAAAAAATACCGGTAGTGAAAAAATCGTATTTCTGTTATCTAGTTTTTATTTACTAAAAACTAATCAGATCAACCTTTGAGAGCAAGGGCCGATTTTTAATGAAATAATTGAACTTTGAAAAAGGCAAAAAAAAATAATTTACAAACAAATTTTTAACAAAAAAAAAAATAAATTTGCAACAAGTTAGTTGCATTTTTAGCCAAATATCTAATTTTTTTAATGTAGAAAGATAAATTTTGCACTATTCGGAATTCTTAACAAATAAAGTTTTCTGTATGAAAATTTTAATTTTCAACAAAAAACTTAATTCATAACTAAATAGTCAGATTTTAAACTGAAATTATGAATCTTCAAGACATAACATTACCTTTTTACAATGAGGTTTAATTTTAAACCCAGTTATTTATTTTTCGACCAAAGAACATAAATTCGCCACGAAACATGAAATACATCAAATATTAAAAGAAAAAAAAAACTTTAATTTGAATTTAAAGACCGTAGAATTGAATAGAAAAACATAAATTTTTCAACAAATAATCAAAATAACAAAATAATAATAACCAAAAATTTGCGTTTTTTACCAAAAGAGAATTCCTTTTAATGCAAAATTGATCTTTTTACATTATAAAATCAGGATGTTTAGTTTTTTTAAAAAAATCTAATTTTATCCAAGAAGGGATTAAAGGTATTGGAGACTTTTGGATTAATCTTGATATAATATTTATTTGGACAA
>JAAAKG020027954.1:0-16087 GCA_010014905.2 Druon quercuslanigerum | reverse complement strand
GTTTAATTTTTAAGCCAAAAATAAATTTTCAACCGAGAAGATTAATTTTTTACCAAAAAGTATGAATTTCAAACTAATAAGATTGATTGCTAACTAAAAATTGAATAGTTACATTTTCAGTTTAAAAAATTTATTTATCAAGAAAGATAAAAAAAAATAATTTTAAAGCCAAGAAAAACGAATTTTCAAGACCATATTTCAATTTTCAACCAGAGATTTATTTTCAATTAAAATGAAGACAGTTTTACCAAAAAAAATTCATTTTTAACCAAGTTTTTTTTTTCAACCAAGAAGTTAAATTTCCAACCGTAAAAAAATGATTTCTAAACAAATGTAATGGTTGATATTTCAACCAAAAATATATTAAATTTAAATGAAACAAAAAAAGTTAAATTTAACCAAAAAATACAAATTTTGAACTATGAAAGACTTTTCAGTCAAGAAAGAAAAAAATTCAATTCAAAAAGTTTAATTTTTAAGCCAAAAATAAATTTTCAACCGAGAAGATTAATTTTTTACCAAAAAGTATGAATTTCAAACTAAAAAGATCAATTTTAACTAAAAATTGATTAGTTAAATTATCACTTAAAAACATTATTTATCAACCAAGATAAAAAAGAATTTTCAACAAAATGGGAAAATCTTTAAACTATAAGATACACCTCACGGTTATATTCATTCAATAAATAAAAATTAATAGTCTTCGATTGAAATACTGTTTATATTTACATAAAATTTCTACTTAATACATTAATTTCTGATGAATTTTTTACTAACATGATCAAGCTTGAAGAGCAATTGTTCAATTTTAAACTAGATGCATACATTTTCAAAAAAAAATTGAATAGTTAAATATTCACTTTAAAAACTTAATTTTCTACAAAAAAAACGAATTTGCCACACAATAGTAGAGTAATAAAAAAAACTAGTTAAATGCAAAGAAAAAAACGAATGTTGAACTAAGGAAGACTTTTCAGTCAAGAAAGAAAAAAACTCAATCAAACTATTGAAATTAAAAGAAAAACAATCAACTTTTAACAAAATAAATGAATTTTCAAGCAGACATTTGAGTTTTTAACTAAAAAAATAAATTTTCAACAAAAAAATACAATAGTTAAGTTTACAGTTAAAACAAATGCATGCAAAACAAGAGGAATTTCCAACTAAAATTATGAATTTTCAATAAAAAAAGGTGAGTTTTCAACAAAATAAAGATGAACTTTCTGCAAAGCAGTTGAATTTTCATCCAAAAAATTTGAGTTTTTAACAAAAAGATTCCTTTTAAACTAAATAGTTGAATATCCAAACCAAGTTATTGCATTTTCAATTAAAAATGACGATTTTTCTTCAGAATTTAATTTTAAACCAAATAAATAACTTTCTAGCAAAATAGTTTAATTTTTCGTTAGACAGTTGCATTTTTGTAAAAAGGTCAGTTTCAAATAAATAGTTTAAATTTCTACCAAACTCTTGAATTTTAAGCAAAAACAAAACAATTTCTAAGAAACAGTTAAATTAAAAAAAAGAGTTTTTAATCAAATGAGAAACAGTTTAATTTTCAGTTTAAAAAATGACTTCTAAACAAAATATATAACCATTTGATTCAACCAAAAAATACGAATTTGTAACAAAAAGGCGAATTTTGAACAAAATAAATGTATCCTTGACAAAAAAAAAAAAAAATTTTCGACGAAGAAAGTTAAATTTATACCAAGAAATATTTATTTTCAGTCCAAGAAGACGAATGTTCAAATAAAAAATGAATTTTCAATAAAATACTTAAATTTTCAAACAAAGTAGATGACTTTTAAAATACTATTATAAATATTTAACTTGAATAGTTGAATTTGAAACCAGAAAGATGAATGTTTAACTCAACTTTTGAATATTTAAATAGAATAACTGAATTTTTGACCAAAAAGATGATCGTTCAAATAAAAAAGATATTTTTTCAACCAAAAATTGAATAATTTAATTTGTAGTAAAAAACGAAATGGTTTACGCCAAAGGAAATAATTTTTAACTAAAATTATAAAATATTCAACTAGAATAATAGTTACAATTTCAGTTTAAAACATCAAAAAAATCATTTCTAATCGAAAAAAAACAAAGAAAAAAGAATTTTTCAATCCTAACAAAAATTAATTTTTAAAAAAAGAGTTTAACTGTAAACCAAATAATTTTATTTCCAACCTAAAAGATTTTTAACAGAAGAGAAGAATTTTTAAACAAGGATATTTTCAATTTTCAATTAAAAGAGACACATTTTTATCCAAATTTTTCAATTTTGAACTAAAAAAGATTAATTTTTAACAAGAAATGGAATAGTTAAATTTGTAATTAAAGAAATTAATTTTCAAGCAAACTAATTTGTATCTTCAACTGGGAAACTTGAATTTATAACAAAAAGATGAATTTTTAACCATGATGAATAATTTTCTACAAATAAGGACGAATTTTCACTAAAGAAAATACTCTTTTTTGTTAAAAACGGATCTTTTTTAGTTACAAATTCAAATACTTTGTTCAAAATTAATGTTTTTTAATTGAAAATTCAAGCACTTAGTTAAAAAATATATACATTTTCAAACAAAGTAGATGACTTTTCAAATAAAATTTTAAATATTTAACTTGAATAGTTGAATTTGAAACCACAAAGATGAATTTTTAACTCAACTTTTGAATATTTATACAGAATAATCGAACTTTTGACCAAAACGATGATCTTTCAACTAAAAAAAAGATATTTTTTCAACAAAAAATTGTTGTTTCGTTGATAATTCATCTTTATTGTCAAAAATTTATCTTCTTTGTTAAAAATCGACTGTTTAATTGAAAATTCAGTTATTTTATGAAGAATCATAGATTTAGTTGAAAGTTCGTCCATTTGCCTAAAAATTTAAATATTTTACATTCATCCGCTTTTTTCGAAAACACAACTGTTTTATTGAACTTTTGGATTGAATATTCATTATTTTAAGTTAAATTATTTTTTTTAATTCGACCATTTGGTTTGAAAACTAACTTTTAAAAAATTTACCTTTTACTTAGTTAAAAATTCTTCTTCTGGTAAACATTTGTTTCAAAATTTTTCCTTTTAGATTGAAAATTCATCTTTTGTGATAGAAGAGTATTCTTTCTTCGTTTAAAAATGAACTTTTTGAGTGAAAATTCAACTGTTTGGTTAAAAATTAATTTTTGTTGTTGATAATTCGTCTTTTTCGGTTAAAAATTGATCTTACGTAACGTACTTTCGTAATTTTAAGAAATGGCAAATAAAATTAATAGAAATTTACCATTTGGCGCTGGACCTTGCACTGGAGATTTCGCCCATCCTTGCAAATCAGCTAGAAGGTTCTGCCAGACGGCAATTTTGTCGTAGTGTCGTTTAATTAATTCTTCCTTGCGCATTAGCTCCGTTCGAAGGTCCGCGATATCTTCTTTCAGAACGAGTTCGGGCTTCAAGGCCGATAACAAAAACCACCTTTGAAGGAAGAAAGCTTCCACTTGGCGCGCAAGGTCTATAAATCGTAGAGTGACTTGTTCCACTTCTCCTTTGACCTCTTCTTTATCCACGGACAATCCTCCACTTCCGGTGTTTCCCAGGCCTTCGTCCTTTGTCAGCATGTGGAGGCATTGCTATTAATTAAGAAAATCAGTTAAAACCCGTTTGATTTTAAATATTATCAGGGTGTCTACTTAAAAATTGGACCGAAATTCCCTGACGATTCCAGGTTTTTTTTCCAGGGATACAATTTCACGAGTTTATCATAAATAACGTTTTTTTCAGTCTTTTTAAATATGTAATTGTAAGTTTATTAAAGCATAATTAATTTCTTAATTGTACAAGTTTCTAGGGGTTCTATTTATATGTTTATTTGAAAAAGGTTTTGAATTTTTAACAAAAAAGTTCATTTTTAACCAAATAGTGGAATTTTCTACCAAAATAGTTGAATTTACAACCAAATTTTTGCATTTTTAAATCAAGAAGAGTTTAGTTCTTGACCTAAAAATGCCATTTTTTAATCAAAAATTTAATTTTCAACCAAAGAAATGAATTTCTATTGAAATTGTTAAATTTTCAACCCAAAAAGAAAAATAAAGTTAAATTCTGTAATATAAAGCTACTTTTCCCATTACGAATTATTTTAAAAAATACTGTCATAACATTTTTTAAGTTTTAAATATCTAAATGTAACATTATTACCGCATAAGTAATTTCGTAATATTTTACAAGTTTCTAGGGATGCAATTAATATGTTTAATTTTAAAAGTTTTAAAATAAATAATACTAATTTAATAATTAATCGTTTCTTAAATCAGTTCCAGAAATCCAAGAATTTGAATAATAATTAAAATAAATTTTCATTTTATCTTCCCCTAATTCAAATTCAGTTACATTTTCAGTTAAAAAAGTTAATTATCAACCAAGATAAAAAGGAACTTTCAACGAAATACTTAAATTTTAAACCTTAAAAATTACTTTTTAACAGAAGATTAATTTTTAAACAAGTAGTTGAAAATCAACTGAAAAAATTTTTAACCGAAAATAGAACAGTTCAATTTTTAGTTAAAACATTAATTTTAAACAAAAAACGGATTATCAACAAAATATGTAAACGTTAATTTAACATTTGATAAAGACGAATTTTCAAAAAATACATCAATTTCGTAGTGACAAACATTTTAACAAAAAGTAGAATAGTTAGATACAATTTCAGCAAAGAAAATGAATTCTTAATAAAAAAAACGGATTTTCGGAAAAAAATTGCAATTTTTTTCCAAAGAGATGAAATTTCAACTAAATTTACAAATCTCAAAAAAAATTAATTTTCAACGGAAAAATAATGTTTTAAAATAGAAAATTAATTTTCTATAAAAAAGATGGATTCTAAACAAAATACATGAAATTTCAATCAATCATTGGAGTTTTCAACTAAAAAAGTTGAATTTTTAACCAAATAGTTCATTTTTAAACAAAATACATCAATTTTCAACTGACGATAAACTAGTTAAAATTTAAAAAGAAATAATCAAATTTTTGGTACAAAAAAATTGTTTTCAACCCACACAAAAACAAATTGTGAAAAAATACATCACTTTTCAGCCAAAAATTTGAATTTTTCACTCAAAAAATAAATTTTTATCCAAAACTTGAACAGCTAAATTTTTAGATAAAAAAATTTCTTATCAACCAAGAAATTATAAACAAAACACATGAATTTTTATCTAAAGAAGATAAATTCTAAATCAAAACTTGAAGTTAAATTTTCAGTTAAAAAAATTAATTTTTAACCAAAACAAAAAATTAATTTTCATCAAAAAAAAACGATTAAAAATAATAGTTAAATTTTCAACCAAACACGAATTTTCAATTAAAATGATGAAACTTTAAACGAAAAAATTAATTTTTAAGAAAGTAATTCACCTTTCAACCAAGTAGTTGTATTTTCAACCGAAAAGATGAATTTTTAACGACAAATGTGATGTTGATATTTCAACCAAAAAAGGTGCCAATTTCAAATGAAAAAAAAACATTTTAATTGAACCAAAAATACCAAATTTCAACTAAGAAAGATTATTCGGTCAAAAGAGAGAAAAATGACAATCAAACTGTTAAATTTCTTACCAAAAAAATTCATTTTTAACAGATTACACGAATTTTTTAGCAAAAATTTGAATTTTCAACATTAAAAACATTCATTTTTATAATAAAGAAAAGAGACGAATTTTCATGATAATAGTTCAAATTTTAACGAAAGAGATGAATTTTCAAACTAAACACGAATTTTCAACAAAAAATATTAATTTTCTACCAAGAAATATTTTTCAGGCAACAAAAGAGAAAAAATGTAAACCAAATTGTTTAATTCTCAAGTTAAAAAGATAAAATTTCTACATAAAAGTTCAGTTCTTGGCCTGAAAATAACAATTTTCAGTAGAAAATTTAATTTTCAGCCAAATAAATGAATTTCTACCAAAATAATTAAATTTTTAATCAAAAAAGAACATTTTTCAAAAAATAGTGCAAAGGAAAATTAACTTAATTTTTTAACAAAAATTTCCAATTCTCTAACTAAATATGTGAAAAATATACAAAATAAACTTTAATGTTTATTTAAAGTACTTTTTTAGTCTATAAATGGTCAAAATTATTTTTATTTATCGCAGTATTTACAGGTTGAAAATTTAACCATTTTGTTGAAAATCCAACCATTGGATGACATTTTTTTTCTTTCTTGATTGAAATTTTGTATTCGTTGAACGTTCAACTATTCTGTTCACCATTACAGTTTTTGGTTTGCGAATCCCTTTTTGATTATTAATACTTTCTTTCTTGTTAAATTTTGAAAATTTACCATTGTAAACTCTTCAATTTACAAATGAATGAATAAAAATTCTTGAATTTCATGAATTGAAGGAAAAAAAGTCAAGTTTGCTTTTACTAATCGTTATTAATCCCCCCCCCCCCCCCAAATAGGAGAAATTTTAAATGTAAATCTTCAAAACTCCATCTATTTAATTGTGAAACCTAAAACTTATTTAATTTGTCATTGCAAATTAATACAAATAAAAACTTGTCCACTTCTAAAATTTTATGAATAAAAATTCTGTAATTCGGATCGTTTCGAAGATCAAAAGTCAAGTTTTTAATTCCAAATCTACCAAATTAAAGAAATTTTAAAACTAAATCATCAAAAATACATCTATTTTAATTTAAAATTTCCAAAATTAAAAACTCTTCAAATTTCAATGATTTACAATAAAAAATGTTTGAATTTTGAAAACATAAATTGACAAACTATTCCATTCATAATATTTATATTTTTTAAGGTACGTAACATTTTTGGTTGAAAATGCAATTGTCTAGTTAAAAAATAAATATATTTTAGTTGAGAATTTATTGAAAATTCGTTTTCCATTGTTTACTTAGCCCAACTGTTTGCTATTTTAAATTATAATCTTTTTTGTTGAAGTATCAATTATTACACTGTCCCCCTGAAAATTCGTTTTTCTGTTATTTGACTAAATTTAAACGATTGGTTTAAAATTAACTTTTTTGTTGAAAATTCGTATTCTCAAGTTTGCAAAATCAACTGTTTTGTAGAACAATTTTTTGTTCTTGTTAACAATTCAACTGTTTGACTAAAAATTTATCTGTTTAAGTTGAGGATCTTTTTTAAATTCTGATCCAAAGAAGGTATTAGATTTGTGTAAACCCCCCCCCCCCCCTGGTTATGGTCAAATTTCCACCTTTTGAGACGTCCGGAATCCGAAAAACATTTTCAAAATAGGCGAAAGGTGTGTAGACAAAATTGTGCATTTTAAAAATATCTAAAAATTTGTTATAAATCACTTTTTGATAGAATGCGGAGTTTTTGTTTTAATCGTGAAAAAAATCGTTAAATGTAAAAAAAAAAATATGCCCGCTACGTGGGCACATTCTCAATCACAACTTTTGTCTTTTAAATTCTTATTCGTCTTGTGCGTGGAGTTTCAAAAAATTTACTTTTTTAAAAATTTCCCGGCTAGGGATATAATTTAGAAGTGAGAAAAAGGTAATGCTGATATGTGGACCGTATGTGTAACATTTAAATCGTAAAAATAAAATTTTTAATGAGCAAATTCATTTTTTAAAAAGCGGCAGAAGTTGTACTGAAATGTTGAAAAGCAAATTTTTGTTAAAGAATGCGCATTTTTAAACGAGTCAATAACACTACGTCTGTTTATTTAATTTATTTATTTTATTTATCTAATATTTATTAATATTATTATTAATTTTATTGAACTAATTATAATATTAAATTAATGTTATTATTAAATAATAGTACTCCAGTGCGAAGCACGAGATACGTGATGAGAATGTGTTCGTTAAAGCCAAAGGAGCTTTAACAAAAGAGAATTCACTATCATCAGATTACTGTAGTCGATGGTTTGACCTTTAGTTTAAACAAATCTGTGGAAACAGATTGCGCGAAGCGTGAGAACAAAAAGTTTTTTGTTTTTTGTCTGAAAATTTAACTCTTTTATTGAAAATTCAACTGATTGGTTGAAAATTAACTTTTTTGTTTGAAAATTCATATGCTCGGATTGAAAATCCAACTGATTTGTAGAACATTCGACAATTTATCTTGCAAATTTAACAATTCAATTTTGGATTGAGAAATTTTTAAATTAAAATATAAAGTTAATAAGTACCACGTCTGTGTATATCTCAATATCTATTATCGATGGAATTCACGAAATTTTAAAAATTCTGGGAATGAAGGGAATTTAAGGAGCTAACGGAATTTACGGAAATTTGGAAATTCAACTAGAAGCACAAAGAAACATTTGTTTGGTCTACAATTTTTATAATGATGAAAAAAGCAACAAAAAAATGTGTAACAAATTTTTTTTTTTAATTGCAAGTATTTAGGACCAAAAAAACATTTCTTAGTGCATCTCATTTAATTTTCAAATTTTCCAACTTGATGTCGCGTTTCGTGTGAACGTAAGTTGGGTTTGAAAAAAGAGGAAAAAAAATTGTATTCAGGTGACGCTCACATGGCCTTAAAGAATTCATGGAAATTAAGCAATAAATGGAGTTTAAGAAATTCACGGAATTAATTGAGTTTAAAGGATTCCTGGAATTTAAAAAATTTATAGAATTCATGGAATTAAATTGAACGTATTTCACAGAATTCACGAAATCCAAAGAATTCATAGGAACCAAGGAATTCGCGGGATTTCTGATATTTACATAATTCATGGAATTCACGAAATTCGCGAAATTTAAAGAATTCAAGGAATTAATGGAATTCATGGAGTTCTTTTTAGGCCAAAAATGTATCTATTTTCGTAGAAAATTCAACTGTTTGGTTGAACATTCCCCTGTTTCGCAGAAACTTCGTTTTTTGCCTTGAAAATGCAAAAGGATGACTACATTTTTTTCTCCCTCATCCGTAAAATGTTTTTTGGCTGAAAATTCGTAATTTTGGTCTGAAAATTCATATTTTTGGTTTAAAATTCAACTATTTGATATACACTTCTTGTTTTGACTTTCGTAGAAATTCAATCTTTTTTTTATTTATTTAAAATACAACTGTTTTGTTAAAAAAAGTAACCTATTTCAGTCAAGGATTCAACTATTTCATTGAAAATGTATCTGTTTGGCTTGAGAATGTCACTATGAAACAAAACGAAAAAAAGTCTTGAGAATTAATTTTTTTTAACTGAAAAACTAGTCGAAGATTATTGAAAATTGTTCTTTTCTAGTCAAACATTGAACTATTTGTTTAAAAATTCATGTATTTTAGTTAAAAATGAATCCCTTTCGTTTAGAAATTATTCTTTTTTGGTGAAAAATGCAACTGTTTCGTTCAAAATTAATCAGTTTCGGTTGAGAATTAAAATATTTGGTTTCAAATTCGTTTCCTTTTTGGTTAAAAATTTATTTTACTAATTGAAAATTTAATTATATTTTATTTTTGGTAGAAAATTTATCTTTTTGGTTGAAACTTCATGTGTTGGTTTAAAAATTAATTATTTTTTTTAGTTGAAGGTTTATCATTTTAGTTGAAAATTCACTTTAACTATTCCATCTTAAGCTTAATTTTTTTAAACTAAACATGCAACTATTCCATTTTGGTTAAAAATTTATATTTATAATTCAAAATGTTCTTTTCTAGTTGAAATTATCTTTTTTTTTTGAAAATTCGTCTTTTTGGCTTGAGAATTTAACTACTTGCTGGAGATTCTTTTCTTTTTCAATTAATGTTTTTCAATTAAAAATGTAACTATTCCTTTTTTATTAAAAATTCACGTTTTTTGGTAAAAGTGCAATTCCATTTAGACGAAAATTAACTATTTTGTTGAAAATTCTTTTTTTTTTCTAGAGAATATTCTAAACTGAAAATGTAACTATTCCACTTTTGTTCAAAACGCATATATTTTTGTTAAAAATTAAACATTCATTCCTTCGTTAAAAACACAACTGTTTTGTTAATAATTAATCAGTTTTGCTTGATTTTGCATTTGAATTAAACTAAAAAATATGAATTTTTAATTAAGAAAGATTTTTGAGTCAAGAGAGACAAAAAATGCAATCAAACTGTTGAATTTTCAATTAAAAATATAAGTTTTCAACTAAATAAATAAATTTCTACCAAAATAGTTCAATTATCAATGAGACATGAATTTCCAAACTAAAGGCGAATTTTAAAAAAATTTCTACCAAGAAATATTTATTAAGCAAGAAAGAGAAAAAACTTAATCCAACTTATTGAATTTCCAAACTAAAAAAAAGCTCCTTTTCAAACAAATAGTTGAATTTCCAACCAAATTTATGGATTGTAAAATTAAAAAGGCGAATGTTCTTCCAAACGCTTCAATTCTCTACTGAAAAATATTAATTTTCAAGGGAATAAATAAATTTCTACAAATTAGTTGAATTTTCAACCCAAAAATTTAGGGTTTTAATAATAAAAAAACTTTATTTCACCCGAATAGTTGAATTTCCTAACAAACTATTGAATTTTCAAATTAAAAAAAAAGACGAATTGTCAACAAAATAGTTAAATCCAGTAATATAACGCTACTTTCACAAATAAACAAACACTTTACGTAGTTTTATATTACAAATTACAAAAATTTAATCACAATCTCAACAAAATTCCTAGAAATTTAAAAAAATCCTTGGCATTTCCAGGTATATAAAAATATCCTGATTATTCTTGATATTCCAGTTGATTACACCCTGTAAATATTCCATTCTTATTGAAAATTCTTTTCTCTTAAAAAATTCAACTATTTGGTAGAAAATGCCTGTTATTTGGTGAAAAATTCATATTTTTGTTGTTGTTAAAACTTAGGCTTTTTGGATTAAAAATTCATCTTTTTTTAGTTAAATTTATGATTTTCGTTGAAAATTCTCTTTATTAAAAATCTGTCTGATTTGTTTCAGGGTTCAATTATTGTTGAAAAATAATTTAAAAAAATAATTTTTTGATTGAAAATTGAAAGATTCGATTTTGGTTGAAAATTTGTCTTTTTTTTGTTTAACTAAATTGTCTTCTAAAGATTTAACTGTCCTATTTACGTGAAAACCTCTTTATTCCGCCTGTTTTGGAGCATTTTTGCCTCTTAAGTGGAATGAATTTAAAAATAAAAAATTATATTTAATAACATTCATTAATTAATACAAGTAAATATAAAATATTAATAATATCAAACAAATAAATTACGTAAGGGCCACAAGAGGGACGAATATATTGATCGACATTTTCCGGCAGGTTGGGAACATAACCTTAAAATCGGCGAATGCGTTACTCAAAATTGTAGACATTATATGCACAATACATTATAAAATCTGGATAAAACTGATAAAAATAAAAACAATGGACACAGTTACCTGAAACGCTTCCTCGAATTCGTCCACAAGATTACCGTTACCGTTCGCGGATGTTGCCATCGTGCTTGTTTGCACATAAATAACACTTTCAGACTGACTTTCGTTATAATAAATTAAAGCTGTGGCTTTACTCTATCCCTAATTTACAAAGAAGAATAAACAAAATAAGAGTTTCTCTTTGGTAACTTAGCATTTGCACACGCATTTATTTTTGCCACTTCACACGTCTTAGACCTTTCGTCATGGTCAAATCTGTCAACAAACTGCCATTTTGGATTTTGCTTGGGTGAAGTCTATTCCTCAACTGTGATTGGTTGATCGTAATCAGTCCGTAAGAGGGCATTTGTTAAAACAACGGTCTATTTTTCCTTAATTATTGATAAATACTGTGAGAGGAAAACTAAGTATGGCCTTGAAATAAATAAATTCATTGTTTTGAATCGAAATATCTAATAATAACGCAACACAATGTACTTTTTTTACTTTAAAATAAAATTTTATTAAAAGTAATTTAAATTTCGCGCTCTTTATATTCGAACAGACAAGTCAATCTGTCAAATGTGTCAAATGATGACGAGAGTGGACTTGCTGTCAAGTGTCAAAAAAGTGGTGACATTTGTTTATTTGTTGCAATATATTTTTTCATAATGCAGAATTATACCGGATTGTGAAAAAAGTGACTGTGGAAAGTAAATAGATAGTGCTTTAGAACATAATAATGTGTTTATTATTTAACTATTTGTTAGGAGGAAGACTATTAAACCCTCCTCGTATTCGGACAATAACATTATTACTTTAGGCTATGTTTTTTTTATATAAAAGATGCTTCGAATTCTGTGAAATAAGTATAAAATTCGAAGATTTTGAAAAACTAACCTAAAAAAAGTGTTTACTTTCTTTTATCAGTAATATAATTAATTCAATGAAATATCAATAAAATGGCAAGTTCTGAAGATGTATTGGAGGGTTTTTTGTGCCCAATTTGTATGACTGATTTAAAAACTCCACATCAATTAACGAAACACTTCGAAGAATTTCATAACGATGATCCGGAAATTCTGAAATCTTTGAAAGGTTCGTTTTTTATTTTCTTGACTTTTCTCTCTTTCGACCTATCTCATAATTTGCTTATCTATTTCTATATTTAATACAATGCTTTATCAATTTTTTTACTAAAAGTCTGTTTTATTCATTATTACCGACATTAAACATTCTTCTGTCCTCTGCCCTGATATAAAATTAAAGTCGAAATTAATTTTTTTAAATTATTTTCTATCAGTATAGGAAGGAAATTATTAATCGAATTTGCTTTTCAGATCTTTTTGGAAAGGCCAAGAAGAAAATCCTTAAACAAAATGAAGTGTCAGAGAGTTTTTCTGGTCCAATTTTTGATGATAAAAAATATAAAGAAATTGATTGGGGAGACCAAGAAATAGGTATTTTTTAAAAATAATTTCCAGGGCCTACAGTTTTGTATTTTTAAACAAAAATCAAATTTTCAAAAAATTAATTTACAACAACAAAAACACGAATATTGAAGAAAGTACTTCATTTTTTTAAATAAAATAAAAAACTTCCAACCAAAAGAGATAATAAATAATAAGTAAATAAAAACAGTTTAATTCGACTGAAAAGAAAAAATAATTTTCAAAAAAATAGTCACAATATTCAACTATTTACTTAAATTTTCAACCAAAAAGATGAATTCTTAACAAAAAATATAAGTTGATATTTTAACAAAAAATATGTTAATTTTAAATAAAATAAAGTTAAATTCAACCAAAAGGATTAATTTGCTTAAAAAAAGTTGAATTTTCAACACGAAAATATTGCAACCAAAAATGAAATGATTTAATTTCCAGTTAAAAAGATTAATTATAAAAAATAATAATTTTAAATAAAATGGTTAACTTTTTTAATGAAATCACGAATCTTCAAGTGAAATATTTTTATTTTCAGTCAACAAAATTAATGAATGAAAAATGTAATCATTTATATATAAACCAAAACTGATTTTAATTTTAAATAAAGATTAGTTAAATTCAACTAAACAGATTAATTTTCTTTACAAAAGTTAAATATTCAATCCAAAATGATTTCAAGCCAAAATGGAGTAATTTAAATTTCAGTTAACAAAATTAGTCATAAAAAATTTAAATTTTCAGCAAAATGGTTAAATTTTTTAATAAAACCACGATTGTTCAACTGGACATTTTAATTTTCAATCATAAAAATTCATTTCAAAAAATCCGACAAATAATTAAATTTTCAACTAAAATGAAGTCTTAATTTTTGGCCAAAAACTTGAGTCTCAACCAAATAGTTTAATTTTCAATTTAAAAAAAAAATTTTTAACAAAAGAGTTGCATTTTTGAGCGAAAAACAATTCAATTTCTACAGAAATGGATGTTTTTTCAGTCAGAATTATTCATTTTGTACCAAAAAATACGAATTTGAAAGCAAAAAGTTAGATTTTTAATAAAAACAAATTAATTTTCAACCAAAAAGTTGCATTTTTAACCAAAAAATACTAAATTATGAAAAAAATATGAATTTTTAATCAAAAATATTAATTTAGTACAAGAAAATACGAATTTTAAATGAAATAGTTACATTTTTAATCAAAAGTGGAATAGTTAAATTTTCAACCATAAACAATTAATTTTCTATGACAAAAAATTTAAGTAAATAGTTCTATATCCAACCATGTAGGTGTATTTTCGATCAAAAAGATAAATTCTCAACACTAAATTTAAAATTTGATATTTTAACAACAAAATTTAATTTAAATTTAAAAAAAGACAAATTTAACTAAAAAAACGAATCTTTTTTTAAAAAGTTGAATTTTCAACCCGAAGATATTAATTTTTAAACAAAAAGTTGCAGTTTTAACCAAAAAAGATTAAATTTCTACCAAAAAAGATGAATTTTCAATCAAAAATATTAATTTTGTACCGAAAATACAATTTTGAAACAAAATAGTTGAATTTTCAATCAAACATGGAATATTTGAAATTTACATCTAAAAAGAATTATTTTTTAACACAATAGATCAATATTTAATGTAGTTAAATTTTTAGTCGAAAAAATAAATTTTTATCGAAAAATATAATAGTTGGTATTTCAAATACAACAAAATTTAATTTTAAAAAAGGTGGAATTTAATTAAAAAGATTAAATTTCCTCAAAAATTTAAATTTTTACCCGAAAATATTTATTTTGAACCAAAAAGTTCAGTCTCAATTAAATAGTTGAATTTTGAATCAAAACCAGTTAATTTTTAGCCAAAAAATACTAAATTATGACAAAAAAAGATGACTTTTTAATCAAAAATATTAATATCGTACAAGAAAATACGAATTTTAAATGAAATAATTACATTTTTAATCCAAAGTGGAATAGATAAATTTTAATCTATAAAAAATTCATTCTCGCATGTAGGTGTATTTTCAATCAAAAAGATAAATTCTCATCAAAAAGTTTAATATTTGATATTTAAATAACAACATTTAATTTTAATTTAAAAAAAGACAAATTTATCGAAAAAGATGAAATTTCTTCAAAAAAGTAAAATTTTGAACCCGAAGATATTAATTTTCAAACAAAAAGTTGCACTTTTAACCAAAAAAGAATAAATGTCTACCAAAAAATGTGAATATTCAACCAATAATATTAATTTTCTTATAAAAAATATGAATTTGTAACCAAATAGTTGAATTTTTAATTAATTTAAAAAAAATAAAATGATTAAAAGTGAAAAAAATGAAATTAAAAAAAGTTGATTTTGAATTGAAACAAATTAATTTTTAACCAAAAAATATTAAATTACTACAAAAAAAGATAAACTTTTAATCAAAAGTATTAATTTAGTACAAGAAAATACGAATTTTAATTGAAATAGTTACATTTTTAATCAAAAGTGGAATAGTTGAATTTTCAACTATAAAAAATTAATTTACCATAACAAAAAATTCAAATAAATAGTTTAATGTCTAACCATGTAGGTGAATTTTCAATCAAAAAGATATATTCTCAACAAAAAATATAATACTTGATATTTTATCAACAACAAAATTTAATTTTAATTTTTAAAAAGTTGAATTTTCATCAAAAAATATTAATTTTCGCCAAAAACTTAAGTCTCAACAAAATCGTTGAATTTTCAATTTAAAAAAATTAATTTTCAACAAAAGAGTTGCATTTTTAACCAAACAAAACTAAATTATTACAAAAAAGACAAATTTCTAATCAAAAATATTAATTTAGTACAAGAAAATACGAATTTTAAATGAAATAGTTACATTTTAATCTAAGCAAAATTAATTTTCAATAACAAAAAAAAATAGTTCAATATCAAACCATGTGTGTGAAATTTTAATCAAAAAGATGAATTCTCAACAAAAAATATAATACTTGATATTTTAACAACAACAAAATTTAATTTCAATTTAAAAAAAAGACAAATTTATCTAAAAAGATGAAGTTTCTTCAAAAAAGATAAATTTTCAACCCAAAGATAATAATTTTCAAACAAAAAGTTACACTTTTAACCGAAGGATTAAATTTCTACCAAATAGTTGAATTTTCAATCAAAAGCGGAATAATTGAAATTTACATCTAAAAATAATTATTTTTTTAACAAAATAGATCAATATTCAACGTAGTTAAATTTTCAGTCAAAAAAATAAATTTTCA
>JAAAKG020027943.1:0-19815 GCA_010014905.2 Druon quercuslanigerum | reverse complement strand
TTTTAAAAATTTGAACATTTCTAAGACTGCGCTGATTTCAAATTATTAGAAGTGATTTTTTTTTTTTTTATTTTGGTGGGAAATCTCTGCTCACCAAACTTAACCTTTATTTAGAAAATTTGGACGATTACATTAGACTCTCATAAATGAGAATGCAAAAATAATTAATAATTTAAATTTGATAATATAAATCATATGATTTCTGAAAACCTAAAAATGGGTCATGAAAAAAATTTGTTTATCATATACCTTGGGAGATATGTAAATTATCACCAAAGTAGATAAGTTAATTTTAATTTATGTGAAATAAATTATTGCTATAAAATTTCGTAATATTTAATATGAGAGGCTAGTGCCCTAAAGACGTTTTATTGGAACCAATTCTGTTTTTTTCTTCAATGTAAATATTTTTTTATGGATTGTGATAAAATTTTTATCTTGTTAAGGAATGATTTCGCTAATTATAAAAAAATACAATGCCACATTTTAGAACCTTCACAAAAAAGTAGGGGTGAATTTTGTATATATAAAGATAGAGGACCAGAGGTGTAATTACTTAGTTTAATATTTAGTTTCAACACAAAGTTATTATAAATTTCGTTAACATAACCAGCTATGCGAATTTTATTATTTTTCCTTATCTGCTATCTTATTTGCAATTGTGCTAGAGCTGTAGTTTATACTACCCTAGAGGCTGCTGAAAGTGAGTTTAGGATTATTTTTTTGCGTTTTTGAAAATGCCATTTGGTTCTTATACATAGAACTCTGCTTCATACTTATAATGGAATGTTTAAATAATTTGTTTAACAGTTTATATTTATTTCTAGCAATTTTCTCTTAGAATATAAATTAAAAGTCGCTGTTCTTTCCAAAGTTTTATATTTATTTTCATCGTTTGATTTAAAGCGAGGTAAAGGTTCACTAATGTTAAAAAAGTTGATTGAATAATCATTTTTTTATCATTGTCAACAATAGTTTCTTTGAATATTGCGAGAAATTGTGGTTTCTACTTTAAGTAAATTAATGTTTAATTTAATTTAACAAAGCTAATTGTTAAAAAAATATATTATTGCTCACAGCTATCTTCTTCTATATTAATACTAGATAGACTTGTGTTCGATTTTCAGCAGACCGAAAAGATAAAATCGTCTTTAGAAAAAAATAGTTTAATTCATGTTAAAAAAAAAGTGTTCAAAAAATGTATTGTTATTGTTAATAATATTTTCTACACTTAATTCCAGAATGTTGCTAATAGAATTATATTATCGGCACATTCCTGGATTTCTCGATATTATTTTACAACAATAAATGGTTCATGATAAGTTTGGAAGAAAAGTGTTGAAAATAAAAAGAAAAACTTTTATAGGCAAAGGTGAATTATATTTTAAGAGTATTTTTACACATAGGGGGAGCATATACAGACTAATCTTAGTAGGGGTATCGAAAAGGAGTTATTAAATACAGAACAAAATTAATATAATTATTATCATCATTATTATTATTATCATTAGGGGTAAAACTGTAAACGCCCCTAACGCTTGGGACCTCCTGTTGCGTCCCCTTAAGAGCCTTAAGCGTGTCCCCCTAGCCCTCTATTTAGGAAGAGGACCATAACCACGCTAGTTGCAGATATTGCAGACTTATTGATGCAGCAACTGCCTGTGAATGTTACACTTTCTTTAAGCCTTATCTTATGTATGTGACATCGGAGGTTTCCGTGTCATATAAAAATTTTTCTTAGGACTTTGACTTCGTTCGTCCCGAGAATTCCTTGGCTCAAGGAGAGTTTATGTTTGAGCCCAAGAGTTATTTTCCTGTCTGCAGCCGGAGACCAAACCCTACTCATTGTGATAATCCTCGTTTAGACAACTGTTAACATTTTCAATTACTAAGCTCTGAAAATACCTACAACTGGCTTGGGTCCAGTACAATTTTCTTTTGCTACTAGTTTTGATAGGTTGTTCGACATCTTATTGCCATTGATGTTGTTTTGCGCAGGGATCCAAAGCAAAGTGACTCGATTGTCCAGTATACGTACCCCCATTGATGGATTGATATCTCTATCTCATGGAATGTAATCCAAACTCATGACTAGCCTTCCTATTCCTTTAAGATCCGTGACTATCACCATCAAATCGCTTAAACATAGCTGAGTAAGCGGCACAACGTTGACTCGCTTTGGCAGTATGAAATTCCTAAGGCTGACCGCCTTGGGGTCCCTGTAAAAAAAACAGGCTACTCTAACCCCCTAATGGTATCTCGAACTTCCCTGGGTTACTGGATTAATGAGATACCTGCGTGCCTCGCAACTATACACCTCTGCAAAACTGCAGAGGCGGCTTTGCTGTGATGCAAATTAATTTTTGTAATAGTCAGACAGGGAGAAGTCATTTAGGTCTGCCCACAATCTTTCTGCACACCGACAGGCTCCTCCTGACTCTGATCGGCGACCGTGAAGTTGATCTCTCTAAAGTAGTTGAAGGGCTTCTTGTTCAGGACCGCAAGAGCCATCGTCTGAGACTCTGAAATTTGCACAATTAGGAGATGTTTGATACCTCCCACTATGTTCTATTTCCAAGGCCTATCGTTCCTTACAGTCCGCAAGAATGCTGTCTTAAGTGAGCGGTTGAATCCCCTTAACTGCCGGAGGATTACAGATGGTTGTTCCAGTTTACCCAGAAACAACGTCGTAACCCTAACCATCTTTTAGAGCAATTTAACTTCACCCAACTTAAGAAATGCAACCTTCCCAAAGACCCCTCACCTTCAAAGGGAGGTCTTTATTCTGGGCCATTGATCTGGGGTCTGTTATTTGATCGCCCTCCAGGTAGCCCTTTTAAAAAACTCAAACTGCTCTGTAGTGATAATTGAGTTCGGGTAGCTCGTATTCGTCACCACAAACGTCAGGGGTTCAGCTCTCTTAGTGACTGTCAATCCGATTCCCGACAACTCCTTGCTCGTCCTTAGCTGGTCTGCCTGATGCCTTTTCACAGGCTTAGAAGTGTAGTGCCCTCTGAGCCCCTTCCTCTCTTCTGAGCCTCAGTGCTGTTAATCAGCGACATGGTCGCTGACGTTCTGGGTTCCGTAGATGCTCCACCAGAAGAGCCGGAGGCTCAGCCGCCCCACTTTTCTGCCTCTGCTTTCAATTTTAATTTTGCTTGTTGTATTTTAATCCCCACGAGTAGCTAGGGAAATAAAAAGTCCCTCCTGAAAATCATTCAATTGACTGGCTTTTGTATAAGGAAGTTGATTCTTGGTGAAAATCGTAGGCATAACCTTTAATTATTTCAGAATCGTAAATCTAACTTGAAATGTAAATCAGTGGCTTTTTTTAAACAAGTGGCTTAATATACAATTGCATAAAGAAGCATTATATTTTTCAAATAGAATGATTTTTTCATAAAAATAACTGAATCCGGCGTGAAACGCCAACATTACTTAAATACTTTGTAATACGTTGTTAAATACTTATGTATCTTCTCCTAATTAAATTTTTAATTAAAAATAGAATATTTGTAACTAATGCAAGTTTTTTTTTGATCGGAAAATGAGTACAGTTATTTGTGGAAATTACGCGATGAAAGCTGTATATATTTTGATTAAAACTAAATATTGTGTTGTATCTTCGATTATTTTTTCGATAAAAATTTTACATGCAACTGTACTGTTTACAATTTGCAAAATAAGTAAATAATTCTAAAACCTATTTATTTTTTGAAAAGTGCTTGAACGAATTTAGTCATATATAAATGTTTTTTTTTGGAAACATTTTAGTTGTACAGAATGTGTTTCCTGCACGAAGTAACTATTCCTTGAAATTTAACAATTTAAAGAAAAAACTAAATTCATTAACAGGGGGCTGCATTCGTCGAGCGTGCATGATCAAAACAACAAACTTTATGTTTCAATGCAAATTCGGGAAAGGAAGAAACCACAATCCAATACATTTCATGCACTTTGACACCGCCAGGGGTAAGAGATTTATTTCTTTTAATATTTATTGCAATTACAATTTTCTAATCTTTGTGTTAAAAATAATTAAGAAATACAAACAGAATTATTATTTAATTATTAAAAAAGTCTGATGAATCGCTAGAGATTTATTGATAATTTTCGCAACTATTTATCAATGCAAACGCTTTTTTATTGTAGTTTTGACAAAAATATACCTCTTTTACAGTCCACTGCCTTAAGGTAAACCCAAATGGAAGCGGCTTCGTATGTTGTGCTATAAGACCAATAAAAGACGAACCACTGATAAGAGATATGAGTGATTTAAACTTGAATCTGGAATGATTTTGATAAACATCTAACGTGAAGTATTTTTGTTATTATTAGATATTATTTGTGTTAGCGTCACGTGTATAAAGTTATTTTTTAAATTCAAATTCAAATGTTTATTTAAAATACATTCTTTCTGCATTTTCAACACTTTAGCAATTTCAGGGATTAAAATCATGAAAAATGTTTTATTTAAATATTGTTTACTTAAAGACAAAATGAAATCATTCAAAGAATTATAATTCTTTTACATTTAAAGTATTTACAATATAAATAAAAGTCAGATTTCAATAAGCTTTTAGAAGTTTCAAGGAATTTAGAAAGATTTAAAAGATTTGACGTTAGTGGAATGGTGTGCTACAGAAGTCAATAGTTCTTCAGAAATTAAAGAAAAATTTATCAGATTACAAAGAATTTTTAAAACTTCATAGGTGTACCCTTGAAAAAACGCTTTTTTTGTAAATAAATGGATTTCGAGAAATTAATTTAAATAGTTACGGGATTTTTAAAGGTTACTATGATCTGGATATATTAGAAAACATTTTCAAGAAATTTTCAGAATTTGTATAAACTTCAAAGGATATAAAGGACTTGCTAATTATTTAACAAGTTTCAAACAAATGTTAAAACCCTTAAAACAGTTATCAAATTATGAAGTATGAAATAACATTGAAAGTGACAGGATAGATTTTACAAATTAAAGCCAGGCACCTTTTTTCGGATCTATAAAACTGTTCAACTAATTTTTGCTTTATAGTTCTAATCTTGATAACACTTTTAAAAATAAGAAATTCTCTTAAAATTGTCATGGAATACAATTAGAGCGTAATGGCATGGAAAATTTTTATATTTGTGTCATGAGAATAAATCTACCAAGAATCAGAATTAGGTTGTGAAATTGTTTGTCGTCTTTTAAGTGTGCTGGACGAGAGAAGGAGATTAAATAAAGATGGGCGATAAGATTTGAGTTTTTTTATCTAAATTGAAGATCGAAAAATTATATATAATTATAAAATTCTATTTCGGCTTATAACCCTAATTATGCCCTCTCCTAATTTAAAAAAACAAGTATTAAAAGAGGATTGGAATTTTGGGTTTTTTTTATTTTCTAAATTCGTTAACTTCTTTTCAAGTTTTCAGTTGTAGCAAGGCTTTGTTAAATAAAATATTCAATTTTTACAGTTTTTAGACAAAACGGGGTAATAATAATTTATCTTCTACAAACGTGATTTTTTAAACAAATTATTATTGCATATAACCATCTTCTCCTATAGTAATGTTAGATAGTTGCAGTTTCTTAAGAAATTCTGCAAATCTTGTCAACATTACGCCTACAGCAAGGTAAAATTTATCAAATTTAATCAAAATAATTCTTTAAACAATGTATTATTTTTTGTAACTATCTTATATTTAATTATCGCTAGGAAGTTTAACATTTTTTTCAACTACTTAGTTCTTCTTTGCGATTTTAGTTGCTAGAAAATACCAGCAATGAATAATAACAATAACTTAAACAAAAAAGCTCTTAATGATGCATATAGAGAATTTTGGAGAATAGTTTTTTTAATAAATAAAACACTTAATCCTCAAGGAAATCTCAAAAAAATTTTATTCAAAGTATTGATCATTGGATTCTACACAGTTTGTCCGTCTTCCTGGCCAATCATGCATACCATTTCCAAAAAACTTTTTTTTCGTGGCAAACCATTCGACGAGCCATTTTTCGACTTCTTCAAAGTTGGCGAATCGCTGATCTGCGAGTGAGTGCCCCATCGATGCAAAAAGGTGATAGTCGAACCGGGGCGAGGTCTGGAGAGTATGGCGGGTGCAATAATATTCCCCAATTCCCTTCGTGTTCTCGAAATAAATCCATTTTTCGTCCTCCGTGAAAATTCGATGCAGAAAAGATTTTCTTTTTGATTTTCCATTTGTCTATCGTTCAGTTGATGTGGTACCCATTTTTCATACTTTCGGATTTTTCTCATGGCTTTTAAACGTTGACAAATTGCTCCTCGGGTCACATTTAGTGTTTTCACCAATTTTTGTTGCGATTGGGCTGGCTCTTCATCCACTAACGCCTGTTCGTCTTCGAACTTTTTCGCTGCACCAGGATGTTCATTGTCTGTTAAATAGAAATCTCCACTTTTAAATTGACGAAACCATGTCTTACATGTTCTAATCACTGGAGCATGTTTGCCATAAGTTTTTTCCAGCAATCGATGAGCTTCAACTGCTTTTTTTCTTTTGATGAAATAACAAAAGCAACGAATGCCGCAAATGTGATTTACTTGGAACGAAACTCCACATATTCACTGAGGTAAACAACTATGATGCTATTATTTTTGCAGAATGGAATTGAGTATTTTTAAAGATTATTGTCCATAGAATAATATGACATAGATGCCAAATCAAAGAAATGTATACAGATCACTAGCGAAATCTTTGAGTGAAACCGCTAAACGTCAACTAACACCCCTGGTACTTCATGACGTTGCGTTAGTTCACTCGAAGCGGGAAGCGCAACGTCAAAATAGCGAATAAGCACGATGGCGAGCGCGTGTCATCCAGCAGTGGGGCTCCGATGTCTGAAACCAACTAAAGCCGATGGAAGTGATGGGATTTTTTCGCGCGATCGACAGAGCAATTTTAATGAACAAGGGCAGTGAATAGCAAAACTTTTTGATTAAAAATGTTATACCATGGTATGATTTGTTGTCAATATTTAATTTAAGTTTAAATTCTTTCTCGATTGGTGGCGTTGTTGTACCTACCCAATAGGCTCTATAATTTGACAAAGAAATCATAGAAGACGATGTATCGGATAAACAGAGAGAGAGAGAGAAAAAGTATGAGAGTTACTGATACCGTTACTGTTACTGTTACTGCTACTGTTACTGTTTCTGTTACTGTTTCTGTTCTATTACTGTTTCTGTTACTGTTACTGTTACTGTTACTGTTGCTGTTACTGTTACTGTTACTGTTACTGGTTCTATTTCTGTTTCTGTTTCTGTTTCTTTTTCTGTTAGTGCTTCTGTTTCTGTTTCTTTTTCTGTTAGTGCTTCTGTTTCTGTTTCTGTTTCTCGTTCTGTTTATGTTACTGTTACTTATACTGTTAATGTTCTTCTTATCTGTTACATATTCAGCTTTTCTTTATCTCACATATTAGAAGGAGTCTCAACCACCAGCTGTCAAATGTTGACTTGTGAATTGTGGAACCTGTTTTTTTCATAGACATCGTAGGATACTATCAGGCTTTTCAGCACTAATAAGTTAGGTAGTAAAAAAGAATAAATTCTAGTAGATATTTTGCATAGCCTCACCTTATCCAATGCATCTGCTTTCTCCTCACGTTCAATATCTTTAGGGCCTTGAAACCCGATTAGACTGGCCAAGTTTTTAGTTTCGGATGAAATATAAAAAAGGACAAAATCACAAAGACGGGTCGACGAAAACCTCGTTTGTCTTCACAAATGAACGTGTCACAAGGATAAAACAACCCTCTTATTTACGCAAGTTTCTAGGCATATTTTTGTTAACATGCATGGTTTAGATGTTTCAAACAAATTATATCTTCGCACCTTCGATTTCACTTATCACAAGGAAAATTAATTGACTTGAATGTTTTTGGCATAGTAACTGGAACACCTTACAATTGTCTGTGGTTGCTTATTATTTATTGTATCCATTATAAACCTCATTTTGACTTTTCGATTACTTTTTTAATTTAATTTAAGAATTTTGGATAAACCATTTAAAGTTTCTGTACCCTACGGGCACCAGGTGGGTTTTACAAAACTAGTAAAATTCTAGTCGTTAGTTGACTTCTTTCATTCCTTTGAATAAAATTGAGCCGACAGAGTTATTAAAAGCCATAATTGCAAATTTAAATACCATTGTCAAGAAAACTTATTATATTGTACGTGGTATACAAAAGCTATTGATTTTCAAAAGGATTACTGTCCACTTAAATTTTGGTGTCAACAAAATCTACATTCACTTTCTGAGTACTAGTTGTCTACCATTTAAACAATTTCCAACTAAGTAATATAAGAAAAACAATTAAGGGAAGAAATGAGGAAAGTGTGAATTACTGACCTGTTAGCCAGATTCTGACCTAACAAAGTCGAGAATAGAGAAGGTAGGACTAGCCCAAAAAGCTTAGGAGTTTCAAAACCCCAAATAGCATATACGATGTTCAAAGAAGTAGTCACACATGGTGTTTTTCAAACTAAAATAATTATAAGTATAATTTAAAGAAACCTAAGAGGGCAGAATTAATGAAATAAAAAAGATTCTTTGATTCTGCTTATCGCCGAGTAATGTGATAATTTGTTCCTGGACCTATTTCTATAATTCGCAAGAAGTACTTTGGGTTTCTATATTGTCTAGTGAATGGTAGATAATTGCATTGATGCGATGACTCATATCCTTTTTTGGATGAAAATCCTTACAAGACGTGTTATCAACCTTCAAGAAATATTCTCATTTACAAAACGAAAAAATATTTTTAATTATTATTTCATAAGTAACTTAATGTGGATAGTTGATGTGGATAGTACTTGAAACTGTCTTTCTCCCCCAGCATTAGTACAAGGTATCGCACATGCTCAAAATTGATTGGTGTCCATTTCTTCAATCTCTTTAATTTTCTCGTTATGAGGAAAAATTTTGGGCAATGGAACGCGATCAAGCAATAAGCCATTGACTTTTAACTAAATCTTGATCAACACAGGAATCTAGAAAAAAATCTCTTTACAGCAAATGCTTAAATTTGTTATGAAATGTAGAATTGAAACTTCATCAGGAATTTACAATAAAATAACTGAAATGTTCAAAGAAAGCTGATAACATTTTGTGCTCAAAAATTTAGCCCAAATTAGTCTTGGAGCTAATATTTTTAATTGCTGGTTGCTTTGAGTTTCGGAAGTAAACTGTTGCATAAATGACGACCTAAAAAAAGCCTTTATTAATATTTGTATTTCGCTAAGCCTTAATACTCCTAGTCTGCTATTTTCAACCAGAGCTCGGGGTACTAGCTGACGCACACCAACACTATAAATTAAATTTCTAAGATCTGAGTAAATCTTTATTATTTCAGGGTCAGAGTATTGAAATGCATAATTCAATTTCTTTACTAATTTTAAAATTGTCGTAAAACATTTTTGTAGTTCTGGCTACTGCTCTATAATTTGTGAACTAACTCTGGCAGCCAAATGAACCAACGTATTGTATAAGTGATTAAAGCTTTTCTAGTGATTTTCCACTATTTCTTTCCTGAAAATTTAGAGAATCAAATAATCAATGAAGTACTAACAATTGTATGTAAATAAAAGTTTTAATACAAAAGTTTTAACGTTTCCTTTACCTTGAAGAAAGTTGCATACGTATGCAACCTTTCGGATATATGCGCAAACCAATTGTACGTCTTTGTCACTAAATCCGTTGCCTGAAAAGGAAACCAATGGTTTTCAGATACTCAATGAGAGATTATGCAGGCAATTTAACATGTGCAGCTTGCAACTTTTATAATACCCAAGAAATCGGTTACAAAAGCTCGTCGACGTTTAAAAAAAAATCGAATGCTCTCTTAAGAAGGCAGGAGCGATGACACCAGTTATAAGCTTCAAACGTTTTGTTCGATGTAACGTGATGTTTTCTGGTGGACTTGCCTTGGCTAGTATTTTTAATATATCTCCTAAGTGATCTATACTATAAAGAGAAGATTGCAGAACCACAAAGACTACTAACTTTAAATCATTAATTTGAAAATCTTCATTCACGTAAACATAAGCTGAAAATGTGAAAATAAAAACGAAACAAAGAATGAAGCTAATTTGTAATCATAAAATTTTAAATTAGGTGTCAAAAATCTTGAGGAAATTTTTTATAACTGCTAAAATTTTTAAATTGTCTTCGACCTCACAGCTTGGTTGTTGAACTCAGTTTAAATCTCTTTGACGTGCAATGTGCTTGGGTCGTAACACGTCTAATTTTTTTACTTCTTTGATTTTATCCAAGAAATTATAAGTTAATTTATTTACCTTTTTATTCAATTGTTCTTATCTCAGTAAATATACGTTTTCTCCAATTTTAATACATTCTCAAAGTTATAAAAAATTCGAGGCATCTAGAAAGTTACATAAAATTGCGATATTTGTAAACTCGTAGCGAGCCTTAGATATAATTGTTTTATCAGATTTATCAAAAAAAGTGTTTATTATTTTTCAATTACAAACAATTACAAAAATGAATAAAATTACAAATTTCAGTTAAAAAGCAGCTTTTCGTCGAGCCTTAAGAATTTGTGGCAACTAAGAACTCAAAAAGGCTTATTGTTAGAGGCTTAGGACTTGCTGATATCAAAACATAAATTTTTTAAAATTTTCTCACATTCACGTCTCACGTAGTTTTGTTAGAGGGAATAAAAACTGCGATTGTGAAGCACAACTCAACACAAGTTTAGGTTTTAAAATTTTTGTAAATAATAACATTTTTTTTTTAATGCCTAAATTTTTGGATTTTTTCTTTTCTGCCCAAAATTGTTTATACTTCGATCCGCCAAGCTCAACCTTTTTCTTTGTTCTAAAAACAACTCGTGGATGTAGCAAAAATCTTGTTTCAAAGATTGTGTCCATAATTTTTGCTTATTCAAAAAACCGTTTATGCAATAAATGAGCAGAAGTCTAGCTTAATCTATAAAAAATTTTATTTTTTTGAAAAAGTAAGTTTAAGGGTCTAACTTTTGGAAAATCCAAAGAGATGAAATTTGAGACAATTGTGAACAATATTTGCTTATTTTGTATAAGTTTAGACAATTTAAAAAAATAAAATGGTAAGTTTAATGAATATTTATGATCTTTTAAAGGTTAAAAAAAAGAAAAAATATTTCGTATTCTCAAAAATCTTTAATTCTTAAAATATTTTAAATCTATTAAACAGTTTGAAATTCCTAAATACATTTTAAACTCACTAGGGTTATCCGTAATTATTATTGTTTTATACTCTTCCAAAAATATAAGGACATTTTTTTTTTTGAAACCTTTTAAAAATTCTTTAGCAGCTTTAAAATTTATTGCATTAAAGGTTTAAAAATTAAAATTTCATTTTAAATTTGTTGAAATCTTTTCAAGATCAAAATTATTTTCGTATCTTTTCGAAACTTTTAGAAAAAGCCCGATCCGCCATTAGTAAAACAATCTGTCAACATAATATTGAGGAATTTTTAGTATGATTTACAGGACTTTAAGAGTCTATAATTTTTATCATTTTCATATCAAAATTTTTTTGCTTTATTTACCAGCAATATAAACTGAATTGTTAAACGGTTTTACTTATTACACGTGTTTTAGATGAGAGAGGAAGATTAAACATAAATTGGCTGATAAGAAACTAGTCGTATTTTAACTGTGTTCAAGGTTTGAAAAATCATACGTAATGCAATTATACTTCGTATTATTTATTTTTTCATGTAATTAACCAGATTATTGTGTAACTGAATTTTAAGTCTTTTGACGTTAATTAAATTTTGAACATAATAAATTTTTCAACTTAAAATCAGTAATTCCCAAACAAGAAAGAATGAAATAAAACTTTAAAAACTGTTGAGCCTTTAAGACAAAAGAAGATTTTTTTCTGCAAAAATTTAATTTTTAAACAAAGCATATGAGTTTTCAGAAAAAAATTTATCATTCACAAAACTGACGCATTTTTAAAACAGAAAATTAAATTTTGTGGGACCAAGAAGGTTATTTCTTTTTACCAAAAAAAGAAGAATTTTTTACTAAAAGAGAACAATCTTAAAAAAATGAAAAGGTTACATTATTAGTTAAAAATTATTTTCAATGAATAAAGATTAATTTTCAACAAAATAGTTGAACTTTCTACCAAAGAGATGAATTTTTAACTAAAAATATAATTCTTAAAAAAAATTATTTTTAACAAATTGATTCAAACAAATATTTCAAACAAAATAGGTAAATTATCATTTAAGCAAAAATAATTTAAAAAAAAAGTGGAATTTTTTTTTGAAAAATGAAATTTCTGATAAAATAGATGAAGTCGGGTACTGTCCTGATAAGTCGTGGTGTTGGATTCTTAGTGAGCGACAAGAGTAGATTTTTGTTAGAAAGAAAAACGTAATTTCACAATTTCAAAAAAAAAATTTTCTTTATTTTATATTTTCCGAATAAACTGACAGGTATTTCAGGCCCTTAAAGACTCTTTAAAAGAATAATAGAAAAATATGAATTTCTACATTTTTTTATTGTCTTAAAAACTTTAAATTTCAAATAAAAATTATATTCTACGTAACTACATTAATTCCCAGAATTTTTTTACAGTTCTCGAAAAAAATCAATTTTCTTATAGTTTTAAACGTCACAAAGCTTCTGTTCACTAAAGATAATGTTTTAAAAATCTGAAAAAATCGTGAGGGCTTTTTTTTAAATGTAAAAGTAAGATTTTTGATAGCTATAATCGAAACTCAGAACTTGTGTTTTTTTGGCCAAACCAGTAGAAAAAATTATTTCAAATATATTATTTGATAAATAATAAATAATAATTATATTATTAAATTATATAAACAATTTTTTAAACAATTCTTAATTTTTTTACAAAGTAGATTGATTTTTAGCCAAAAGAAATGAATTATAAATGAAAAATTGAATTGCATATTAACAACAGATTTTAATTTCACATAAAACTATATAAGTGAAATAAAGAAAAAATAATTTTTAACTAAAAAAGAATTTTAAAAACTAGTTTTTTACCCCAAAAAATTTCTTTTAAATGATATTATTTTCAAAAAAGTACATGTAATTAAAAATTTTAAACAACGAGTTTAATTTTGATCTAAGAAAATGAATTTGCAACTGGAATTTTATTTTTGTGATAAAAGGCAAATTATTAACAATATACATTCTTTTCATCTGAGAAAACCCCATTTTTAACATAAATTTAATAGTTTAATTTTCCGCCAAATCATTTCTTATTGAAATCAAAAAATTTTAACAAGATCATTCAATTTTTTTTAAAGTAGATAAACTTTAAACGGAGTGGATGCATTTTCAACTATAAATGGTCAATTGTCAACTAAAAATAAAACACTTAAATTTTCATTTTAAACAAAACAAAACAAAGAATTTTTCAGCCATATAGTTAAATTGTTACCGAAGGGAATTAATTTTCCACAAAAAATGAATTTTTTACGAAACAGACGAATTTTTCTAGAAAGGACATTCATTTCTCATCAAATGGATGAATTTTTTACGATAAAGGTTATTTTTGCAAAGCAAAATACGATTTTTTCCGGTCTATTATTTTTCAAACAAATAACAAAATTTCTAAACAAAAGAACTATACATTTTTGTTCAGGATGAGTTTTTTTCTAACGAAAAATACGATTTTTTAACCAAAAATGTAATAATTTCCAAACAAGCAGTTCAATTTTAAACACAAAATGATACGTTTTTAGACAAAGAAATACATTTTTAACTAAAGAAAACAGTTTAAACTTTTAATAGAATAGTAATTTTTCAACTAGTCTTAACTAAAGAAACAAATTTTTAACAAAAATTTTTATGTTTCGCAACGTAGAATAATTTTCGAACAAATGGTTAAATGTTGTCTAACAGACACACTGTTCTAACTTAATTTGATCACATCATTTTGATAAATACACCAGTCAAATCATCAAGTAAAAATGAATAAATTTAGTACTTATTGTATGGCTATATTTGTAATTTAAAAAAATGATTTAATTACAAACCTAAAAGTGTAAAATATAAAAATGATAATTACATTCTGCTTTCAATCATTAAATGATAATATGTACAAAAATGTATTACGCACAAAAAGAAGGGTTTATATGTGGATGCTTTCAAATCAACACACACAGACAAGTAATATTAATTATTGTAAAATTGTCAAAAAATTAAATTAGTTAAACTTTGCATATCAATATATAACCACAAAATAAATAGCTAATTCAGACGAATAAATAAAAGTTTATTATTGCTTTTTATAGACGCTGATATTCAACGTATGAGTTATGAATGAGTAAAAAATGTATAATAAAAAAAACTTTATTTATTACAAACTGAGGAAGTTTTATTGGCATCAATTCTGTTCTTTTATCTTAAAGAGTGTTCCCCGGATTGTGATGAGGAAATTTTTATCGCGATGCGAGTGTGTTCATTCCCTGTCAAATAGAATATTGGCTATATTTTAAGATCTGTACGAAAAAGTGGGGATAAATTTTGTATATATATACTAAAAAACTTGGAGAATATTCTCTTTTTGTGTTACCCACCTTAAGCGTAAATTTGTTGAGATTTAAAAAAAAATTATTTGCAATGCGAGTTTTAATTTTGGTCTTTCTTTGTTGCCTTCTTTACAATGGCGCTAGAGCTATAGTTTATGCTACCCTAGAGGAGGCTCAAAGTGAGTATAAGAATTTATTTTATGCATAATAAGATATTGTTGATATTCTTGATATTCTTTATATTGCAAAATATGCCTACAAAGTTAAAAATTATATAATTTCTTAAATTAATTAATTAAAAGTTAAAAACAATACATAATGTTGTAGTTTCCAAATGCTGGCATTGGTATGGTACCTAAAGTGTATTGAAATTTTACCACACAAGTCCAGTAAACTGTAACATTTCTGTATAATAATTTTGGCTGGATATCTCGACACCTATTGAAGTGAAAAATTAAAATAAAAAATATAAATCCCTTCTCAGAAAACTTGATCGTGGCAAAAAAAAATAATTCTTTCAGAGCGAAAACGTTGATTCATATGTATAACATAACACTTGTATTCATGGAATTCAAAAAATTGATGAAATTTAAAGATTGCATGGATTTCACAGAATTTATGAAATCAATTCATAGAATTCATATGACGCCCGAAATTCGCGGAATTTAAGGAATTAGTGGTATTGAAAGAATTCGAAGAATTTGCGCCGATTAAATAATTTACGGAATTCGAAGAATTCAAGAAATTCCCGGAAATAACAAAATTGATGGATTTGAAGAAATCCGTGCATTTCAAAGTATTTACGCAATTCAAGCAATTCAAGGAATTCATAGAATTTATATAACGCCCGGAATTCGCGGAATTCGCGGAATTCAGGAAATTCCGGGTATTCATGGAATTCCAAGAATTTGCGCAGATTAAATAATTTAGAAAATTTAAATAATTAGAGAAATTCACAGAATTGAAGGAATTCGTGGAATTCAAGGAATTCACGAAGTTAACGAACATCAATGAATTCAGAGAATTGAAGAATTCACGCAATTCCCAGAATTCAGAAAACACACGAAATTTGGCGGAATTCAGGAAATTTACGGAACTGATGGTATTCGTGAAATTCAATGGATTTGCGAAGATAAAAGAATTATTGGAATTCGAAGTATGCAAAGAATTTACAGAATTCACGGAATTCACGCGAATCAACGAATTAACGGAAAAAAATTCATTTAATTAATGGAATTGACGCATTTTCTTAATTTTGCGAAATTTAGAAATCCAAGGAATTCAAGGAAATTTCGAAATTCACGGAATTCAAAGCATTCCAGGAATTAATGCAATTCATTGAGTTCACGAAATTCTCGCAGTTCATTGAGTTCACGAAATTTTGAAATTATTGGAATTTACGAAATTCACAAAATTCACGGAAAATCAAGGAATTAAAGAAGTACATGGAATTCATAGTATTCATAGAATTTGAAAAATTTGCGGAGATCAAAGAATTTACGCCCTTCGATGAATTAATGAAAGTCAAGGAATTTGAGAATTTTATAGAATGTACGGAATACAACTCATTTTTGGAATTAAAGACATTTATTGACTTCAAGGAATTAACGTAATTCACTGAATTCACGAAACTTGGAATTTCAAGAATTTATAGAATTCAACGAAATTATGGAAATTCGCTGCATTTTGAGGACCTAAAGAAATACAAGAATTTCTGTAACCTCCTTCTGTAAACTCCTTCTGTAAACTCCTTGAATTTATTGAAATCCACAAGTTGAGTGAATTCCATTTCTTATATACCATGAATTCCTTGAATTCCATGAATTTCATCAATTTCGTGAATTCTACGAATTCTGTAAACTCAATAAATTGCATAAATTTCCTGAATTTCATGAATTACGAGAATTTTATTAATTTTGTCTACAATGTGAACTGCTCTACATTATGTACAAAACTATTATATCCAATGTATATGATATATATTTGTGCAACTCGGGCTGGTACTGATTATTCAAATATTTATAAATAATGTAAATTTTATTTTGATCAAAACATTTGTTTTTTCATTAAATTGGTTCTCAAAAAGGAAAAAACTGCACATCATATACAAAAAAAAAAGATTTTGTCATTAAACATTTTATTGCTTCTTGTGTCTTTTTTCCTTAAAATTAATTTGCTTTTTTCAATGTTATTTTAACGTGCTTAGCCAAGTTATCAAAGCGAGATTTTTTTTTCATTTATGTGTTCTCGAACCTGCAACTTTTTTCTAAAGATTTAATTTTTATTGTTAATGTTATTTTTCACGATTAAAACAAAAACTGAGCATTCTATCAAAAAAGGATTGTTAACAAATTTGCAGATATTGTTTTAGGTCAACAAATTTTGCTATTATTTTAACTTAAATCGTTTTTCCAAAAATTCAAGTTTTTTATTTTTAACGCTGTTTTTACAAATATTAATTTTATTTTTCAATTTTTAGAAAACGTCATGAAGTTGGTATGATAATCTTGTTGGACATTCCAAAAGTAACGTTTTTTTTTAATTTCCATGTTTGATTTTTATTTATTCATTCTGATTTCCGTTTATTTTTTTGAATTATTTAAGTTCTATGACTGGTAATTGTTTTTATCAAAAAGAGTCATTAGAAGAAAATTTGCGTATTTTCAAGTACTGAAAAAAACTGCACAGTGAATTCATAAAACTTGAAAAAAGCGCTCTATAAAATGTTTAAAATGCGCTTACTTTTCGACAAAACGTGGGTATTTGACAAAAAAAGGGGGGGGGGGTTCAAATGTCAAATGGCACTTTCATCTGCGCAATATGTTTTTGGATTTCCCAAAATGCCTCTGGACTTATTTACTCTTTTCCGCTTTCAAAATTTAGTAAATAATCCTCCATTATATTGATTGTTTAATAAAAAAATTTTTGCGTAATTTGTCTAAACTTTTTTTAGCATTAGGGAAATGCTCTTTTGAAATCAAATACATTTCAATCGTAAAAAATGTTTTGTCTGAAAAAAGTTCTTATTCATTTAAATTCAACAATTTTTAAAAAATTGTAAAAACTGATAGTGGGAAAAAATTCATTTATTTCTTTGAACATTGTGGTTATATGTATAGCAGCTATTATTCATTACACATTTTTAATAATTTATTTTATATTAACAGCTAGCTGCATTGAAAAATCGAATAAGCGCGCAATATCTAACTTCAGATTCCAATGTAAATTCACGAGAGGAAGAGGCCGTCTGAGATTCCATTTCGTGCACTACGACACAGCAAGGGGTAAGATATTTATTTCTGTAAATATTTTTCAGAACTTTAATTTTTTAAATGATCATAAAGAGACATTAAAAAATTTATTTGTTTTTGATTTAAAAAATCTGACTAAATACTAGACATTTATTGCTAATTAATTTTGACTTCTTTTTCAACCTGAATTCTTCTTTTATTTTCGATTTGAAAAAAATATACCTTCTTAACAGTTCACTGTCTTAAAAAAGTACGGGATGGAGCTCACTTTATATGTACTGCCATCAAACCAATAGGAGTTGAACCATCGGTAAGAGTATTTAAAACTACAATGTAATCTGAAGCAATTTTATCATTATTGGATACGATCTGTAGAATGCTCATATGTATACAATTATCGTCAACAGAATAATAAAGAAACTTATTAATAGTGAAGATAATGTATTTGCATCCTTTTTCTTTGTATATTCGCCACACTTATGCCTAGACTTTTTAAAAATAATGGTCAAAGCATCAAATACAGTGATTTGGTGATTGTGAATTCTCTTTTGTTAATGCTCCTTCAGCTTTCACGAACACATTCTCGTCACGCATCTCGTGCTTCGCACTCGAGTTTGTCCCTCAAATTAAATATCATTTCCATAAATATATATTATTACAAATCATAACATTCATTGGAACTAAAACACACGTTGTTTTATTCTCTCGTATAAAAAATGCACATTCTTTAAACGAACACTTTTGTTATTAAACATTTTTAAATTTTTTTTTACGACTTAAAAGTTATACATGCGGTCTACACACCAGTCTGACTATCTGCTAACTTGTAAATTATATCTGTAACCTCAGTGACCCAGACTTTGTCAATTGAATTTTTTACCGCATCGTGTTCTACATCGCAGTTGTGGTAACCTATTATCCAGTTACAACAGTCCAACGACACTTCGATTTTTCACATTTCCGGCGCTTTGAATACTTTATAAAATGGCAGCTACAATATGACGCTGAACATCCTAAAATTAAGGGTCGATAGCAAAAAATCAATCACAAATTTAAAAAAAGAGTATTCCTTAATTTTTTATCTGCTAGATACAATGCATTTAATGCATCCAACATGACGAAAATCTAAACCAAAATTTCAAACGGAAGGTCTGAAAATTTGTTTGCAGTAAACACACCATCTTAAATATTTTCGGTACGTAAACAAATTTTCAACCCCCTATCAAGGGCAAAAAACCGAAAAATAAGGGTTGAATATGAAAAAGTGCAAACAATGTAATCGTAAAATTTGAAAGAAGTATCCTTAATTTTTTAAAATTTAAATATTTTCTATTATATGTTTCTAATATGTACAAAAATTTCAACCCCCTAATAGGCTTAGAAAACCCTTAAATTAAGGGTCGATGTATAAAAATAGCAAAAATTCGAATCCAAAAATACAGAAAGGTACCCTGGATCTCTTGCTTTTGTCAATATGTTGCATTGGATATGTTAGATTTGCACGCAAATTTCCAAACCCCTAGTTCGGCGAAACCACCCCTGGTATAAGGGTTAATAATAAAAAAATTCAAGAAATCAAGAACAAAATTTCAATAAAAAAATGTATCCTGGGTCTTCGTTTTAACTTAGTACATTTTATTTTAAGTACTGAATTCGAAATTGCGAAATAAAAGTAATTAATCGGCTCAGAATACAACCTTGTCTGACTCCTCTCACCAACCAAAAACTATCTCCTACTTCCTCCCCTAACTTTACCGTGCTTATTGTTTTTTGAAAATTTCCGATACTGTGTTTATTAGGCCAACAATTTTCGAATTGAAAACAGTCACCGCAGATGATTATCCAATATTGTATTGCATACAGGCATACCTACAATAATATTTTGCGACACCAAGAAACCAACCTTAATGAGATAGCGAGTTAGGAATTACGAAATAAAAGTAAACAATCGGCTCAGAGGACAACCTTGTCTGACTGATCTCACTAACCAGAAACTATCTCCTACTTTCTCCCCTAACTTTA
>JAAAKG020027932.1:0-19815 GCA_010014905.2 Druon quercuslanigerum | reverse complement strand
GCTTTCGTGGTATAAAATACTGTTCGATACTTGTGTGAAAGGTGATTTTTAGCGCACGAGACTTTTCTCACTCGCTTTGCTCGTGCGAAAAACGTCTCGTGCGCTGAATAATCACCTCTCACATACGTGTCGAAATGTACTATTATACTGACATCCGCGGGCAATATAGCGTTGGTGGCAGAGCATGAAGGTGATTTGGCGGTCTTATTTATACGACTTCAGTAATAATTACGTGGGGAAAAGGTGAATTTAAATTTATAAAAGACAAAGATAGTCAGTTTCCAAAAACGATGGGATTCAAAAATATAGACTGCGAAATAGCGGGGCCTAAGAAGAAGGTGAAAAACACTGGATTACGAGAAGGTGGTGATTTGATAAGCTGGCATGTTTAGGATTGCGTTATGGAGTTGAGCTATGAGGATAAACATTGTAAGGCAATCAACAGAAGGATGGTTGATGATTGAGGAATGAAAATATTATAAATCGTATAAGACGATAAAAAAAGAAGCATTATCAAAATATTTAGGAAAGGGATGAGGAAAGAGAAGAAATTGCAGAATTTTTGAATGGGGTGAGGATTTACGAAAGCATATATGGGGAGAATAAGGGAAGCGCAAATAGAATTTAATAAATCGGGATTATACAATTTTCTTAAATATATTATAAGATCACTCAACTTTCTGTTCGTAACAGCAGTTTAAAATATTTAAATTTATTACGTAGGATTTGAGAAACTTTTACTGAAGCTATTCCACCTCTGTATGAGGATTGTATTCACTCCTTGGAAACGCAAGCTATCCTAGGTTTTAACTACAAGTTCTAAGGAAATATTACAAATTGCTGATTTTTCATTATTATGAATAGCGAAATTGATGGTTCCACTTCGAAAAATCACCTTTTCCTTACTTGCAGCTACTCGGAAAATAACAATGTAAAAATCTCGTAACAAGATAAAAATTTATTCTTCATCTAAATTTTATAAATTCTTTAAGAATATTGAAGGCGCAAACCTAATCCAAGCGAATCCATAGACGAAGCATCTCTAAATCAGAGTCGGATTTGATTTGGCTCTACTTGATTTCCATCGATCCTAAAAATAAATTCTTAGTAGGGTTTAAGCGCCCAAAGAATTGCATTTGGTTACTCTTAGAGAAAACCTATTTTCATCTAAAAAAGCGTAGTTATCCTTCCATCGCGTCACAGCATCTTATTTAGAATACCTAAGTTTGAAATCTTGAATATTAAACTGAAATCGTGCAAGTACAAGTATAAAGTGAAAACCAAAAATCTGTTGACTGAAAGGTTTGAATGAAAGATATTTTTAATGTTACTACCTATTGCAATGATAGTGGTTATTATGAAGGTCGGGCACACCCTTATCAAGATATAAGCGCTAACGTGAAGATGGCTACATCACGGGTTTCCTTTCAAGCCCAACTGGATGTTTTCAGGACAATAGGGAAGCATTTTGCATTGATAATCGAGTACTCGATTGAACATTTTGCATTGATTATTCTGGATAGGTTGGCAGGTCAATACCTTGTTCTTTTAATTGCGTCAGAAGGAAACTGTAATATATATTTGGAGAATCTGTTACCTCGGCAGATAATGTACACGAGGGAAAACTGAACAAGTTTAGCTACAGGCAACTTCTCACAGTCTGAGATCTGCGAAGCTATCAGGCTTCTTTAATTATCTGAACTAGATCAAACACCATTAATGTGCAACACTTTATCTCACACGACTAATCTTACATCTTTCGCTGACTATGCGAGCCTGATCCTGTGTTATCAATCCTGCTTCTTTGTATTAAAAAGGCAGACGAAAAATGAGGGCTGCTTTCGTCTATGAGGACGAAATACTTTTACTTCAGTTTCACCTTCAGAAAGCTTGAAACAGGATGGACGCGGTCCTGTGGTAGCAAGTTGTGATTTTATGTCCATTATTTGTATTCTGTGTTCAACTCTTTTCAGAATTTTGTTTGCTTTAGAAAGGTATGCTGTTTTATTGCGATCAATTTTATTACTTTTCTGGTCCAGCCGAAATGGTTTTTCGATCAGAGGAATCTTCTTCTATGAAAAAATTCAGGAATTCAAAGTAAAAAACTGACAAAAGCAATGTCACAGACTCTTGTTGGTGCACATTGAGATACCTCCTTATTATTGTGATGTGCTTACCATGATATGTCTTTTCTACTTGCACAATTCATGTAAAAGAAACTGTCGGAATAGACGCTTTGTTATAAATATATTTAAGATTGTTTGAAACTATTTTTGTTACCTTAATTAAATTAGGTTCAATTTTTAGCTTCATTCTTGCCGTCAGTTGAGTCTTTAGTGTTGAAAGCAAAGAAGCACATCCTTGTAAGGTGATAGTTACGGCTCAAATAAATCTAGAAGATATGTGTGGAAAACGGGACAATTCTTTCTGAAGGTGATTTTCGAGAAAAAAACATATCGTGTCTGTCTGTGGTATTGTACCTGATAAAGACAGAGCAGTAATCGGTGAACAATAAGCGAGATACGGTATTGAAGTATTTTTAAACCTGCCGGCTAGGCGCGCTATGGAGGAGACATGGGCGTGTTTGGACAGAAAAGGGAGTAGACAAGCGATCAGGGAAACAAAGTGCTTCCGCCTGTAAGATCTCACGTTTATTTTGATAGATAATAAAATTATAAACTACTGGTATCGACAGGCAACTTTTCCGCACTCCCCAAGTTCGGCCTTCGACAAAAAGAGACAATCGATCCACCCTATTGTGCGTTTCGCTGCTGGTTGCAGATTGAGGAAGGGTTTATAACATAATACTACTATTTTAGGAAACGGTACTGCTTCATTATCGATTTGCGGCATGTTACGTTTCTCCAAGGTGGAATGCCTTATTACTTTCTCTTAGATCTCTCGTACAATAAAAAAAGTATTTTGTGACTATAACATTAGACCACTTCCATTTTGGGGTCGGCGTAACTTACTAAATGAGGAAGGGAAAAATATAGTGGAGGGGGTATAGATTCTTCCACTGACGTAGAATTCCCATTTTCTTTATTTAAATAACACCTACGCTCCGTATCACTGCTCTGACCCAAGCTGCTGATTAATCTCTCTCGCTAGTAACCTGAATGAATAGCCTTATAAACGCAATAAGTGAAGCATAACTAAATCAGCTCCAGTGATCCTTTTTGGTATTCAGACAAGAGTATTAAAGAGAGCAATTTTAATTGATTGCAAATAGTCAACCCTACGCTGTTTTAAAACAAAATTTAACATTTTGCAATAAAACGTGGCGTTCGCCACAATGAACCATATTCAAATTCAAACAAATATGAATAAATTAGAGAAAAAAATTTTCGTCGATGAATGAAGGCAAATGAGTTAAAACTTTGGTCAAAAAGTGGTGTGCGACTTTTCGTTGGCATTGATTCGCCAACCTCATCAGGCTAATTTATTAAAACAAAGAAACACTACATTTAAGATCACTATTTTCACAAGTACACAGTATAAGTTAAAAACAAATTAAATAAATTACCGTCAACACTTTGTAAATTAAAACATAAATTTTCTAAGGTGTCTAAATTGAGTTGAATGTAAAGGCCGCATACTGGTCCGATCGAAATGACCGCCTAAAGTCAACTGAAGAGATAAACCATTGTGTCGCTATAATATAAACGCATTAGTACATAAATTCATTCATCGACGAAAATTTTTTTCTTTAATTAAACCATGGAAGGCGAATTTTTTATTTCTTTAAATTTGGATAAAGTTTTATAAAGCAAGGTTATACAGTTTTCCTAAATATATTATTATATATTACTATTATATTATATATTTTTTAACTTTACCTGTGATATGTCTTACAATCTGTAGAAGTACGTCCCAAATACTAATAAGTTTAGATACATGGAGTGCCTATACCACGAAAAGTTCGCTGTAAGAAATCAAGAATTTCGCGAATTGTTTACCTGGGTCCTAATTCAAGTCATATCTTATGAAAGTTGCAGCTTTACACAAAACCTAAGGCATTAACGAGATGTTTCTTCAAAATTTCAATTAAAGCATGCATAAAATGGATAACGAATTCGCAAACGCAAGTTAAATTCGAGAAATAAAAATTTCTTTTTCAATATAATTAGCAGTTACATGAAAAATTCTAATATTTCTACGGATTTTTAGCATCATATTTTATTCTTACATATTTTTAGTACTGGTAATGCACGCTAAAAAACTTGTGGATTGGACGGTTGACACCTACCGGCGCATCAGCGATTTCTTTTGGGTCCAATGCGGAAACCGAGCCGAAGAACATATTTATTTTAGACCTAGTTATATGTCTTTTACTATATGAATATATTCCAGCAAGGACATTACAACTCTCCAATATTGCAAAAACCTCATTAATGGATGATGATAAAACAATTTGTTCTTTATTTGGAATCGCGCCATACTTATCTCTTCGTATTCTTATTCGAAGTGTTGTATCGGTAGGAAAAGTGTATCTTTGAAGATGGAATATCTGGCATGGATTTTCACGGGGAATAAGCCGAATGAATCGAAGATTTTTAAGTCCGCATCCAAGTCCATCAGAAGAAGGAAGCCTGCTTGGAGGATCAAGATACCTGGAAAGAGGACGAGCCTCAGCAGGAGGAGACCTGGTCCTCTCACGAAAAGAAGGCTCCGCGTGAGGAGGAGAAATCACTGAAGGACGAGCTGTGTGACGAGGAAGAATCTTCTCAGGCTTTTTAGAAGAAGAATTTCTCGAACGACGATCCACAGGAATAGGATCGCCATTAGGCAAACAATCAAACGTTGTACTTAATTCTGCAACAAGAAAGAGATGATCATATTTTATTTTAACGTTCGTTTATCATAATCATCAGAAGAAAAAGAATTTAGCCAACGAGAATTAACGGAAATTGGATCTCCGTTAGGTAAACAATCAAATAATATTGCGAGGAGAAAACTGTTCAAAAGCCTGAAAAGCAATTAAGGCAATGAGAATAATAACTAGGTAAAGCCCACTTGGAGATGGCCCTCAATAACAATGGAAAAGAACACGATTTAGAGGTCTACTTCAAGTAGTCTATACCTAGTTATCATTCTCAGGGCCACAATTGTAGTCCAGGGATCTGGTACTCTTAAACTGTATGCTGCGAATTATTTTTATTTTCTTTTAAGACTAAAATGCATTGAATGTCCAGGAGGAAGTGTCTTCCTTTGATTTTATCTACTAGACTACCAAAAATAGTACGTTTTTAACCTCACATTCTTAACTACCAAAAAGGAACGAAAACCTGTTGACCAAAAACTATAACAATTTTAAAGACAAATTTAAGTATAATTACACACATCGCCACATAGAAAAGTTTTTTCATAATAATTTAACTAATATACTTTTTCTTTAAAAATTCTTTTCCACTAGATATTTATTTACTCTTTTAACATGCATTCCTGATGAGGCTTGGTGTCACCAAGCGAGAGCTTGTTTTAATAAAAAACCAATATTCATCGATATTCAACGATGTTCAACAATTGTTTTTTTTAATGATAAGAAATTAAACTTGTAATGCATTACAAATGAATGTACGCCATCAAAATGATCAAATATGGTCTGTGTCTCTGCCTGCCTGTCTGTTAGCACGATAACTTCTGGAAAAATTATTTTATGAGATTAGCCTTTGATACACTCTATTATTGTCCTAAACCGAAGGTCAAGTTCGTTAGCCACTTATTTTGGAGAAAAATTCAGAAAGTGAGGATATTTTGAATATTTTAGAGATCAATTTTTTCACAATTAAAAAATTGTCTTTACGTTTATTCATAGAATTTAAAAATTTGAACAATTTATCCTGATGACATTTTTCAAAAAGCAAAAATTGCGAGAGTTACCAGAATTACAAAAATCAAAAAAACACGGAAATAAACATTTTAAGCCAAATAATGCACGATATGAAAAAAGTCGGAAGAAAAAACATGATGCTTTTTATATGCCCAACCAGACTATCATGACAAATTTTTAAGTTTTTATGAAAAATCTAAAATTCAGATTTTGACAGCATGCAAAATAATGAAAAATTAAAAAAAATACAGTTTTCGGTCAAACTATTGAAAATAGGGTAAAATATGTGTAGAAAAAAATTGTGCACTTAAAAAATGTCTACAAATTTTATTTATTACAAATTAAATCATTTTTACATTCTCATCAGAGAAGGTATTAGATTTGTGTAAAATTTGAGCCCCCCGCCCCAGTTTTTATGAAATGTCCACCCCCTGAATGTGAAAAACAGGTTTTCACGAATGTGTCGGTATGTCTGTCTGTCGGTCTGCCTTTATGTCTGTCTGTCTATGAAAACGATAACTTTTGAAAAAATTAATCTATTATATTGTTCTTTGTTACACGCTTTTAATGCCCGAAGCTAAATGTCAAATTCGTTAGTTGCCATTTCGGACAAAAAGATGATGATTTTCGATAGTCCTACCTGATTATCATAAGAACTCTGCATTTTAGTGAAAAATTAAAAATTAATATTTTCACTGCACAAAAAATAATAAAAAATAAAAAATTGCATTTAAGACGCTTTGAGACACTTTTAGCCAGTTATTAGGACATTAGACAATAGGGCACTAGCATTACGATGTGGAAAACGATGCGGTACAAAATTCAATTAACAAAGTCTGGGTCACTGAGGATAGGGACATAATTCAGAAGCTAAAAAATGGTAAGGCTGGTCAGTAGACAAGGGATAAACTCGAGTGCGAAGAACGACATACGTGATGAGATTTTTTTTTGAAAAAATTGATTACGAGTATTTTTCAACTTTCAGTCCATAACTTTAAACCTGTTATGGCTAGGAGGACGTTAATATATGAGAAGCTGTTCGAAAATAATTTCTCGAATTGTGCACTTTAAGGCAACTTGTGTCCCGAAGTAGGATTTGTATAAAATACCTAGAATTTAAAGGACAGAATGTCTAATACTGTTTTCTCAATTTTAGATATAAACGCAGAAAATCTCTACGGCTTTGTAAAACGAGAGAAACCATTTTCCAGAGTTTCATTACATATTTTTCATAGTTTCAGCGCTATTAAAACTGAGCACGCGTATTATAAAAATTCATAAAAAATGTAAAGTGGAAACGAGATATTTTTGTCGAATCGCAATTCAATTGAGCATAAAATAATAAAACAAGTTTTCAATCAAGGAAAGGCTGTAAAACCTAAATTTAACAAACACAATAAGAATTTATTCATCCATGTAAGAAGTAGATATAAAATCAAATGAACATTTACCTCTTATCTTATAAAACAGATTTTATTCTCGTAGGTTACAGAAGCAGTTTAAATGAAAAAACATTTAAAATAAATATGTATACAACAATAAATAAATAGAATATCAAGCTAAAATGTTGCGAATTCAAAAAATGTATTTTCGCTAAGGGCACATAAATAAAAGGGACAGAAGGAGAAAAATTTTGTTTGCAAAATAATTTATTTATTCATTTAGTAGTGACTTTTAATTTTAATATTTTATGTCTTATATTGTATATATTTATATGATACTATTATATTCACCAATAGAATTAAGAACGATGGCCAAAACGAAGACCAGAATATAAACGATCCTCATTTTTTCCAAGTAGAGAAAGAACTAATTGATGTGCTGATGGAGAATTTGTTTAATAGTCTCATGCTTATTTAATTGATTTATCATGGATAATATAATGTATAATCTTGTATGTAGGCGACAAGACTGCAGTTCTGAGATATTTACATTTCATCATCCAGTCTACATACAACCTTTAATTTGTGTGCAAATATTACATCGTGTAGATTCGCATTTTTTTCTGAATAAAAAGCCCAGCTATCAAGATAGTGAAAATTATGATTCCCGTTTTTTATTAAAAAAATCTTTTTAAATTATTTTTAAAACAGAAAATTTCAAAGGATATTGGCCCAACTATGGAAAGTAGAGGCAGTAGATCAAGTAGCAAATAGTTTCTGATTGGTGGTTATGACATTGGATTCACTATTTTGAATTTCGTGATTCTGACCTCATAATGGTTATCAGTGACCCGACAATTCCAGAAGTAGCAACCTACAATAAAATTCGATTCGATGTGTGCCTGAGATAGTTTCTTAATTTAAAAAATTAAACACTAAAAAAACAATAATAAATTTTTATAAAAAACTTTCTGCTATTCATGTTCTTCACAATTATATAGATGAAAACTTATTTTTTCCGAATTTCAAAAATGTATCTGCACTGAGGGCATTTGAAAAAATGATATAAGATTAAGGGAATGAGACAAATTTGGTTTGGTGATTTATTTATTCATTTACTTAATAGGAACTTTTGATTGTAAAATGTTGGATAAATCTTTGTTTTCGAATACCTTGAAAATATTCGGTAAATTATGTAGGATTAAGGATGTCATTCAGAGTGAAAAATAGACTATAAACTCTCATAATTTTTTTTAAGAAGGGGAATAACTTACTATTATGCCAATGAAGGATTTGGTTATTAGTGTACGGTCCAGCTATCAAGATACGGAAAATAATCTTTTCAGTTTCTTGCCAAATACACCTGCTACAATTATTTTAAAAGCTGCCAATTTTTAAGGACATTTATTTTAAACAGACAGGAACAATTAATTATTTTTTTGAGAACTTGTTCATTCCACAAAAGAGAACAAATGAAAAAATTTAAACTGAAAAAAGTCATTGTAAAAGAGCTCTTATTCAAACAAAAAACCAACGAATATTTTTAAGCGATTTAAATATTAATTTAGTATATAATGATATTTACGAAAATTATTCTTAGATTTGATTGAGGAATACTCCATATTTTCCGACGCGTTCGGCGTGAAATAAAATAACGTAGGGGAGGCTGGTCCTAGGTCGGCACTGTTTGTTAAGTCGGCAACCTCGCGTTTCTCAGAGAGAGGGCGCGTCTCGGCTTAAACATTATGTCCTATGTAAGGCTGGTAAACATGAACGTAAAATCAAGAAATCTATAAACATTATTAGTGGTCCTGAGTGCGCCTGAGTTGGTCCTGTGTCGACAGCTTTCTTCTCTTGTTTTTGTTGTTATTTGTGTGTTATTTTATTTTGTTGTGCTGCAATTCTTTGCTACTTCTCGTTCTTTGTTTTAGTTTGATTGCGTTTTGACCGCATGTCACTCATATCTGGTAGGTTTCCTTTTATTTTCTGTGTTTTCTCATTGACATTTCTAACGGAAGAAACCAAAGCATGATCCTCGCGCGCTTAGCCGTCCATTAGGGGCTTAGGAACAGGGGGTGCCGACTTAGGGTCACTATTTTAAGAAATAAAAAAATTCGAGTTCCGCACTCAGGTTGCCCTACAGCTTCCAAATTTGCTGCTGTAGCGTATGATTAGCTATTTTGCCTCCTGTAATCAGTGGCATGACCACTAGATCTCGGAAATGTTCTGCCAATTCTGATAAGTCTTGGAACCATTTTATTTAAGTTTATTCGAACCATTTTAATTAAGATACTGGTGCTAGAGTTCCTGCTGTAGCTTTGCGAACAGTTGACTACCCTGCACTGCATGCTGCTACTTATACTACTATCTGCAAGCATCTCGCCGGACCTTTAAATGCTACCCACGCCATGTTTTCTTCGATTAATGAAAAATTAGATAACGAGGGATTGGAAAGCCTACGGAATGACATTACCTCCAAGATTAATGCAGTTAACAATATTTTAAAGAAGGTTTCCAAAGAAAATAGAGTAGTCGTCTCGAGACTGATTGCACGCTGAGAATAAACAAACTTGTACGATATGAAAGAATCCTCGAATTCGTCGTTACTGGACTACTTGCTTAGCTTGCCGAAGATATCTTGCAACGAATGATAGCCATTTCTAACATACTCAATGTCACAATCCATACTTATGACATTGATAGCATCTACATGATAATTTCTTCTTGCCAGGATAAGCCGAGGTCTGTACTAGTAAAATTCTCTAGTACCTTTTCATTAGTATTCTCTAGTAGAATGTAAAAAATAGTAAATTAGTAGCCAGCATGATTGACCATGCTCTTGATTGTTTATTCATAGACCTGACTTACAACCATTTTTCTTAAACTTATGTTTTATATAAACAAACCCACTCCTATCTTTAACAACTTAAAATCTCGATGAAGAATGTTTGGATCAGAAATGAGATGTTTTGTATCAAATTTTCTGATGAGGTATCTCCAACTCTACTTCGCTCTACTGCGGACCTTTAATCTTTATGTACCAACATCCAATTAAAGCACTTCGACTCACAGGACAGAAGCAACGTTAAATCCTCTCCACTACTTAGTGTGAACCAGAATTTCGCGGGTAAAAATAATAATATATTTTCTGAAAAAAAACATTTGACTGTTTTTCATATCAACGCCCAGTCTCTCAAAGCACATATTCTCGAATTACAGTTCTTTCTTCTTTCTAATCGTTATGACATTATTGATATTCCTGAGACTTGGCCTAACTAATTTATTATCAATAATTTATTGCTATTCCTAATTAATACTTTCGGCGTTGTAACAGAGTTGTCAGGCAGTGTGGCGGGGTTGACGTTTACATCATAGCTTCTCTCGCAGCATGTCTTGTGATAAATTTATTCTGTAATAATACTCATTCTTCCTGAGTACATTAATGTGAAATTCTTAGAGTAGAAATTAAAGTACCTAATGCTCCTAATATCCTGCTCTCGATAGTTTTCTGTCTACCAAATACTGGCCTTATCACTGATTTAGAAACGGCATTTTCACTTCCCTTCCCTCTGTATACTAATGTTGTTATTGTCGGTGATTTTAATGCCGATCTTCGTTAATATACATATCATGCTAACCATATCAGACATTTTTTCTTTTCCAATGATCTTTGCATCGTACCATACTCTCCTACACACCACGCTGCCTCTTCACACACATGATTAGATACTTGCTCTGTTTATGATAAAGATAAGGTAGTAGAATATGGCCAAAACCAGGTACTATTTCTATCCCTGCATTATCTAATTTATGTTAAGTATTTTTACCTGCTCCTTAACCAGGAAAACAGACCGTGTCTTGACCCGATATTCGTAACATTAACGCTGACGACTTCTTGCGAATATTTTTATCTTGCAAAGGGTCTAAGTTGTCTTCAGTTCATGCTGTTGAAAATAAAATCTCTTTTTTCAATGCAATTGCTATCGAGGCTAATGAAAAATTCTCTACGCTTCTTATGTACCAAGCTAGGAGATTGCCTGCGCCGTGGATCACTCAGAAACTGAGGTTAATGTTAAAGGAGAGAGATAGGCTATGCCAATGCAAAGTGGCTATACGTAACAATTCTGATTATCTCATGTCTAAGTACCACTTCCTGAGAAACCAGGTTTAATTCAAGGACCCATCTCGCCTTTGGAATGAATTCCGTAGACTGGGCCTTATTAACCGTAAACATAATAAAGGATCTTTGCATACGTCTGTTGAAGATTTCAATACTCATTACCATTCTGTTTTGAATATATCCTCGTCCTATTTCTTTCTTCCAGCTACTACATCACAAAAGGCACTTGAAACAGATTTCTCCTTCTCTCCTGTTTCTATCATGGACGGTAGTAAGGCTGTTGAGTCTAGCAGCAGCGAGTCCAAAGGCATTGGTGGTATCCCTATTATCTATATAAACAGATGTATGGAGGTTTCTCGTCCTTACTTAGTGAACCTTTTCAATTATTCCATCAATTCATGTACATTTCTTGACCTTTGGAAAAAGTGGATCATTTGTCCTATACCTAAAGTTATTAACATAGTTTCTCTGTTGAAGATCACCAGTAATATAAAATTTGCAATTGACTCACGTATGATCACCTGTTTTTTTTTTTTTATTTCAGGAAGGCTTCCGATATGTTGCATCATGGTATTCTCCTTAGTAAACTGAGAGGAATTGGTTGCTGAAATAAAGTTGTAGAATGGGTTTCGTCCTATCTTCTTGATAGGCAACAAGCAGGATTTCATCCTGATAAAAATATGTTATCTATCTGGCTTTCGGTACTTCTGGAGGCCATCATGGGTCGGATTTAGAATATATCCTATTTTTTATATGAGTCACTGATAACCACTAACAAACTTTCCATTAAAGTTTCTTAGATGTAAACCACGATCCTCAAACACAATAAGATTGTACTTTTAATGGAAAACATTTTTTCAGTAAGTAACTTTTATTTTACTTTAGATAATTATGTCTCACACTATAAATACAAATTAATTAATTAAATGTCAAGTTAGGAAGAAACCGAAAATAAGAATACTTATAGAATACTTATATCTTGCGCAAATAAAAATTTTACTACTTATACAGATATATTGCATAGAACTACATTTCTGTGCGTAATAGAAAATTCAGATATCAAGAAGTTAATGCAAGAATGATTATTTCTCAAGAATAAAAATAATTTTTTTTCACGTTATTTGCTATGATAGAAGCACAATAAAATAATCGAGTCCTTTAATCTATACGTGGGGAAAAGGTGAACTTAAATGTATAAAAGAAAAAGATAATCAGTTTCAAAAAATGAAGGGACTAAAAAAGAAAAAACTCGAAAATAGCGGAGCCTAACAAAAAGGTTAAAAAACTGGATTATGAGAAAGTGGTGACCTGATACGCTGACATGTTCAGTATTGCATAATGGAGCAGAGCTATGAGGATACACAGTGTAAGGCAACCAACAGGAAGATCGTTGATGATTGAGGAATGAAAATATTATAAATTGTATAATACGATAAAAAAAAGAAGCGCTAACAAATCTTTAGGAAAGGGATTGGCTAAAAGAAGAAATTGCAGACTTTGTGAATGGGGTCAGGAAATACGAAAGCATGTATGCGAAGAATATGGGAAGCGCAAATAGAATTTATAGATCGGGATTATAGAATTTTCTTAAATATATTATAAGATCACTCAACTTTATATTCTTAACATAAATGTATAATATTTAAATTTATTACGAAGGATTTAAAATATTTTTACTGAAGCTATTCCACTTCTATAAGGAGATTATATGTACACCTTTGAAATGCTAGCTATCCTGGCTTTTAACTGCAATCTCGAAGGAGATATTAGAAATGGCTGATTTGTCATTACTATGACTCGCAAAATTGGTGCTTCCCCTTAGCATAATTACCTTTTTCTTACTTGAAGCTAATATGAAAATAAAAACATACAAATCTCGTAACGAAATAAAAATTTATTCTTTATCTAAATTTTATAATTTCCTCAAGAATATTTAAAGAACGATAGAAAAGATTGATTCTCTTTTGGAATGCCGAATTCTAATTATTTTTACCCATAATGAATTTACTCTATACAAAATTAAAAAGGGAATAAAAAGTTTATCTCAAGGAGCCATGCTCGTATTGGGACAGGACAATAATTTTTAAAAATATTTAGCTATTTCACAGAAAACAATAACATTTATATGCAAATTGCTGAATGACTTTAAAGCAGCTATTTGTGTACGGCGAATAATTCTATATTTTCCCGGAAAATTTTTCGCAAGCCTAATGCCAGCTAATCCAGAGGCGAAGCATTTCTAAATTAGAGTCAGATTCGATTGGACAATAGTTCATTTCTATCGGTCCTGAACACAATCCTTCGTAGCGTTTAAGCGCCAAAAGAATTGCATTAGGTTACTCTTAAAGAAAAACTCTGTTCATCTGAAAGAGTGTGGTCATCCTGCCGACGCATCGCAAAAAGACAGGCTTTGTTGTTTGATGTCGCATTGCACTAATAGTCAAACAAAAATCGATTTCTTTGAACTAAAGAGATTTATTTCAAGTGAGAAAAATTTATATAAATTTACTGTACTTTTCTTCGACTGAGAGCGAATGTATGCATTTCAAAGACTAATTGAGAAAATCTACCATTCACTATAGTAAAATCCAGAATCGATTATACGATAGTCCAAATTTTTCAAAGAGTAATACGCAAAATGAAATATCATATATACATTGAGGAAAGCTCGTGATGCAAATAAATTCGAATAAACTTTAATAAAACAAGATTATACAGTCTTATCAAATAACTTATTAAATCACCTGTGTTTACATTTTGAACAACAATACCGAAGATCTAAATTCATTACGAAAGGTCTTTGATATTTTTGCTTTACCTTTTACCTGTCTTACAATTTGTAGATGTGCGTCCAAAATACTAATATTTTTAGATCCATGGATTGCCTATACAATGAGAAGTTCACCTCAAGAAATCGAGAATTTCTCGAATTTTTTACCTGGCTCTTAATTCAAGACATGCCCTAGGCAAGTTGCAGCTTTACACAAAATCCGAGGCATTAACGAGACTTGTTTTCCAAATTTTATATCCAAACGCAAAGAGCAAGGTCTGAAAAGAAATAAAAAATTGGAGAGTGAGGAAAACATTTCTTTTTCAATATAATGAGCTATCACATGAAAAATTGTTATATGTCTATGAATTTTTAGCATTATATTTTATACTTACATATTTTTAGTAATGGTAATGCACTCTAAAAAACTTGAAGATTGGACGGTTAAAACCTACCGGAGTATCAGCGATTTCTTTTCTGTCCAGTGCGGAAACCGTTCCGCGGACCATATTTATTTTTGACCTTACTGTATGCCTTTCAATATATAAATATATTCCAGCAAGGACATTACAACTCTCCAATATTGCAAAACCATCACCAACGGGCGTTGATAAAACAATCTGTTCTTTGTTTGGAATCGGCGCATACTTATCTCTTCCTATTCTTATTTTAAGTGGTGTATCGGTAGGAAAAGTGTATCTTTGAAGATGGAATATCTGGAATGGATTTTCACGGGGAATAAGCCGAATGAATCGAAGATTTTCAAGTCCACATCCAAGTCCATCAGAAGAAGGAAGCCAGCTTGGAGCAGCAAGATCTCTGGAAAGAGGACGAGCCTCAGCAGGAGGAGACCTGGTCCTCTCATGGAGAGAGGGCTCTTCATGAGGAGGAGCAACCACTGAAGGATTAGGGGTGTCAGGAGGAAGAATCCCCTCAGGTCTTTTAGAAGAAGAAGAAGAATTTCGCGAACGACGATCAACAGGAATAGGATCGCCATTAGGTAAACAATCAAACTGTGTACTTAAGTCTGCAACAAGAAAGAAATGATTACATTTTATTTTAACATTCGTATATCATAATCATCAGAAGAAGAAGAATTTAGCCAACGAAAATGAACAGAAATTGGATACCCTTTACGTAAACACTCAAAATGTGTACTTTAATCTGTAAAAAAACAGAAGATTAAATTTTATTGTAACTTTGGTATTTTAGGAACCCTGGCAGCAATATTGTGAGAAGGAAACTGTTTGAATGCCTGACAAGCAATTGTAGCAATGAGAGTAAATACTAAGGAAAGTCCACGTACAATAGAGACGATTCAGAGGCCTACTTCAAGTAGGCTATACCTAGTTATCATTCTCAGTGCATTAATTATAATCCAGGCATTTAGAACTCTCACACCGTATTAAGTAGGTAATGGACGTTTTTTTCAAAAACGGTTTATGAAGGGGTCCCTTAGATATTTTACAAAAAGTTTTACAAAGCATTTTTGCTTAGACCGACCCAACCCATTGAGTTTGATAGAAAAATTTTTAACAACAAAATTGAACTAGAGGAAATTTTGAAAAAGTTAGAGGAAAAAAAGCATACTATCTAAAATAGGTGCCGAATTGTGGTTCTCCAAAGAACCTGAATTTTTTTTGAGGCAAAAAAAACCCAATTCTGTAACTTGTACCTGTACTTTGGAACCTGCAATTTAAAACTTTAATTAACGTAGACGCCATTCAGAGTAATTCTACAAAGATTCAATTGTACGTGAAATAAAAAATAAAATAAGATGTTTTAGCTTATATAGGTCACGAGTTATGACCATGAAACATTCACAATTTCCGTTAGAAAGGTTCTGAATGTACTGAAAAATGTACTGCGACCATAATTGAGCATTTTTGTGATATCCATGCATTTGTAGTTCATTACAAGTTCAATTTGTCTCCCTATACAAATCAGTCTATTGCTTAAATAATGCGCTTTATTCTATAAATTTTGTACATATTTAAAGTATTTCCTTTGTAAAAATCGCTTTAGGAATATCTGTTTTAGGAATTATGTGAAGAAGATTTTCACAAAGTAAATACATCAATTATGTACAGAATTGATAGAGTGAATTGTACTATTTGGACAATCTATTGTTTTTTTTCAACATAAAAAATTAAACTTGTAATATATTGCCAAAAGCATGTAGGCGACGAAAATGCTCAAATATGGTCTGTAAATATGTCTGTCTGCCTGTCTGTGAGCAGGATAATTTGTGGCAAAATTATTCTAAGAGATTAGCCATTGATACACACTTTTAGTGTCCTAAACTAAATATCGAGTTCCTTAGCCAGCCATTTTTGAGAAAAATTCAAAAAGTTGGGACATTTTGAATATTTTTGAGGCCACTTTTTACAAAATTAAAAAATTCTCTATACGGTTGTTCATAGTATTTAAAAATTCGAACATTTTTTCCTAATGGCCTTTTCCAAAAAACACCAATATGAACATTTTAAGCCAAATAACGTACGATATGAAAAAAGACAAAAGGAAAAACATGTTGCTATTTGAATGCAAGAAAAATAATGAAAAAGCAAGAAAATACATTTTCCGGTCAAACTATGGAAAATACGGTAAAAGATGTGCAGACAAAAATTGTGCATTTGAAAAGATCTACAAATTATTTAATAATTACTTTTTGATAGGATGCGTAGTTTTCGTGTGTAGAGGTTCAAAAAAATTTAATTTTGTATTTTTAATGCTATTTTTTACTAATAAAACAAAAAACAAAACTATCAAAAAAAAGTATTCATGAAAAATTAAATCTCTTTTACATTGTCATCGCAGAAGGTATTAGATTTGTATAAAATTTGACCCCCCCCCCCAGATCTGGTAAAATGTCCGCCCCCTCAATCCCAAAAAAGAGGTTGTTACGAATGTGTCAGTTTGTCTATCTGCCTGTCCCTTTTAGTGTCCTAAGATAAATGTCAAGTTCTTTAGTTGCCATTTCGGATAAAAATTTAAAAGCGAGCGAGTTTTGAAAATATTTGGGCCCACATTTTTCCATAACTCAAAAATTCGCTGTATACTTTTTACTTAAAAAGAAAAATGTTGATTTTCGATAGTCCTGCACAAATCTTATAAGAACTTTTTGAACTTTTTCGCAAAATTTAAAATTCAAAATTTCACTGCACAAAAAATAATCAAAAATCAAAATTTTCATTTTGCGTTGAAACTATGCAAGATATAAAAAAAATCTCCACTCTAGACGCTTTGAGAGACCATTAAGGTCAATTATTAGGACATGAAGCAATAGGGTACCGCCGTTACGATGTGGAACACGATGCGGTAGAAAACACAATTAACAAATTCTGGGCCACTGAGGTTAGGTGATGAGAATTTGTTCGTTAAAGCCTCAGGAGCTTTAGCAAAAGAGAATTGACAATCACCAAATTACAGCTCTCGATGCTTTATCCTTTAGTTCTGAAAAGTCTGTGTACAAAGACCGAGCTCGTATCTTGCGATAAATACAGTTACGGAGAAGCGAAGTATTTTGAAATAATTTATCACGAGTATGTACAATTCACAGGTTCCATAGTACAGCTGCAAACTTCAGAATTGGGGTTTTTTGCCTTTTTTTGAAAAACAATCCGGGTTCTTTCGCGGACAATAACTCGCACCTATTGAAGAGAGCAGGTTTTTTGGCCTTTCAGTTTTTCAGAATTTCCTCTAGTTTAATTTTGCTCTGAAAGTCAATGGGGCAGGGGGTCAGTGTATGCAAAAACGATTTTTGGATCTTTTTTTCTAAAATATCTCCAAACAAAAGCACACTAGCAAATCTTTTACAGTAAAATAAGAATAACGATTTCTTTTCAGACTCTATTATGTATTTTCATTTGAAAACGTAACGTAGCAACATCATATGTTATAAAAAGTAATCTTGACATTCTGAGATGTTTACATTTCATTAGCGCGTTTCTTGGCAAAGAAGTATAAGTACTAAACTCGTTACATCAGATATTACAATTTAAATATATATAAACGTCAATTATTTTCTACAAGGTTAGCGCTAGTGGTATTCTAAATGTGTGAAGAATTTAAACTATGAGGAGCTGTCCGAAAATAATTTCTCGAATTGTAAACTTCAAGATGACTTGTGTCCTGAAGTGGGATTGGTATAAAATACCTGGAATTTACAGTACATAATGTTTAAAAATGTTTTCTTATTTCGAGATATAAACGCAGAAAATCTAGACGGCTTTGTAAAATGAGATGAATCAGTTTTCCATAGTTTCATTATATATTTTCCATAGTTTCAGCGCCACCAAAAACCGAACACGCGTATTGTAAAAGTTCATAAGAAATCTAAAGTGGAAACGAAATTTTTTTGATGAATTGCAATGAAATTGAGATTAAATTAATAAAACAAGCTCTCAAACAAGAAAAGCGAAAAAAGGTTGAAAGGTTCGCGCTTTCTTGAATAATCAATTGCTAAGTGTTACCTTAAAAGAAAAAAGAAGAAGCCTATAAAATCAAATGAAAATTTACTTCTTATCTTATTAAACAAACTCAATTCTCGTAGATTACAGGAGCAGTTTAACTTAAAAAAAAAATCATTTAAAATAAGTCTGTACGCAACAATAAATAAATACAATATCAAGCAACAATTTTGAGAATTCACAAAATGTATTTTCGCTGTTATGTTTTATATTATACCTATATATTTATATAATAATATTATATTCACCAATAGAATTAAGAACGATTGCCAAAGCTAAGACCAGAATATAAACGATCATCATTTTTTCCAAGTAGAGAAAGAACTGATTGATGTGCTAATTAAGAATTTGTTTAATATTTTAATGATTATCTAATTGATTTATTATGAATAATATAATGTATGATATTATATATAGGCGATAAGACCGTCGTTTTTAGATATTTACATTTCATTATACAGTCTACATTTACATTTTGGTGCTCAATAAAAAGCCCAGATATGGAGATAGTAAAAATTAAGATTCCCGATTTTTATTTAAAAAATCTTGTCTCATTAATTTTTAAAACTGAAAATTTGAAAGGATATTGGTATAAAAAGCATTGAAAAAAATATTCCGTTTGACTCAACTACGCAAAGTAGAGACAATAGAGAAAGTAGAAAATAGTTTCTGATTGGTTTTTATGACAATGGATTCACTATTTTGAATTTCTTGATTCTGATCCCACGATTGTTATCAGTGACCCGACAAATGAACAAGTAGGAACCTACAATAAAATTCGATTAATCTTTATACTTTTCGTCCACCATATTGGATCCCCTATTTAATTTTTTGGCCTTTATTTGCTTAACCAGTGACCTCAGAAACTTTCTAAATACTAACATACAGGAAACTTTACTATAAGAAAAAATTTGTGCCTAAAATTGTTTCTTAATTTGAAAACTGAAATACTAAAATAGCAATAATAAATTTGGATAAAAAAACGTTCTGCTATTCGTGATCTTCATAATTATATAAAAGAAAACGTATTCATAAAATCTTTTTAACTAACACATTTCAAATAAATTAAACAAAATTTAAATGAATAATACATTGGTAAACTTCCAAACTTAAACGATTCCATTAGAGATTCCAAAGAGAGAATGCGAGAAATTTGGTTTCATCATCCCCCATCTTTCTATTAATTGTCTTTCCCTGTCCTTTTTTTCCAATTCTTCATAGTTTACTCCAGTCCCGTC
>JAAAKG020027921.1:0-19817 GCA_010014905.2 Druon quercuslanigerum | reverse complement strand
AAGTTGAAGTGAATTTAGAAGAATTCGAAAGAATTTGATAAAATTCATACAAAATAAAAATACATAAATTCAATAGACCTCAATGAATTTCATAAGGAAAGAATATAATTTTTAAAAAATTTAAGTAAAAAAATTTCCATAACAGAATTAATTAATTAATTAAAATTTATTAAATATGGAATGAATTAAGTAAAATTCAATGAAATTCAAAAGAATTTGATAAAATACCTACAAATTTAAAGTAAGTTTAAAGGACTTCAGGGCAAATTAAAAAAATCTACCAACAAAAAAATGAATGCTTTCAGTTGGTTTAAGTAAATTTACAAGAATTCGATTGAATACAACAAATTTAAGGTAAATTAAAAAAACTCAGTCGTAATTATAAAAATTCAGCGCGAATAAAAAATATTTCACTGTTTTAAATAAAATTGAAGTGAATTTAGAAGAATTCCAGGTGGTTCAAGAGGATTTGATAAAATTCATAAGAACTTGAATGAATATATTTGAAAAAATTAGAAACAAAGTAAAATTCCATCAAAATTAAAAAAAATGGTTGTGTAATAAAATTTAATTGCAGTTATAGAAAGTTAATGGAAGCGAGAAGCATTTGATAGAATTGATGTAAATTCAAGGGGATTCCCAAATATTGGATGAAATGCCTGAGAATTTAAGATGAGTTTAAAAGATTGCAGGGTAAATTAAAAAAAAAAATTTGATAAATTCAGTAAAATTAGATGAATTCGAATGAATGAAAAAAATTAATATAAATAAAAAAATCAAGAGAATTTCAAAGATTTCAGGATAAATTAATAAGAATTTTGAGAAAAATCCAAATTAATCGAAAATGATCTAAAATATTCCGTTGATTTCAGTAAAATTGAAGTGAATTTAGAATAATTCGAAAGAATTCGATAAAATTCATACGAAATAAAAATACATAAATTACAAGTGATTCGAGGGAATAGACAAAAACTTTAAGACCCCCCCCCCCAAACATGTATTAAATTCAGCTAAATCAGAGTGAATAGAATTCGTGAATAAGAATCTTATATAATCCATGATAATGGAAGATGAATGTAAAAAACTTGAGTGTAAACGGACAAATTTAAAATCAATAAAAAAAATCGATTTAATTCAATGGATTAAAAAGGGATTCCTAATAATTCAGGGCAAACGAAGTCAAAGGAATTAAAAAAATATCAAACAAAATTAGAAATCCTTGGGTTCTCTGTTGTAATTTATTGAACGAAGTGTCGTAAGTGGTTTTTTTTAAATGGCTAAAGTGACTGTATTTTCAAAAAGTGTCTAAAAAGTTATTTGTGAAAATAAAGTGATTAAAAGTGACTTGAGTGACTGTGAGGCAGCCCTGTGCATCGAAAATGGTACTTTGAGCTGTACACTTAGTTATAAATTGTTGTGAAGCTTTAATGTTAAACAGTCTATTTATTCAAATTTACTTCCTCTCATTACTAAATGCGGTATCAAGCGTGATTGTGAGCCTTCTGTTAAAATATTCACGGTGTGATCCTAACGGGACAAAGCAGAATTTATAATGCATGGTGTTGCTTTAGCTTTGAGAAGAGATATCCGAGAATAATATAGCAGCAAAAACACTATATAAAATTTATGATACCCAAATCGAGTTTAATTTAACCTACAATCACACGGCAGTTATAAACGAGTCAAAATTGAGGATACAATCAAATTTACATTTATTATGCAGCATATGTTAAATGAACAATCATCTCCCAAATGGTTTGCTTTGAAAAAACGTTTCAATTGAACAACATGAAGGCGCATTCACAAACACAAACTGGAATCTCCTTTTGGAACAAATTGATCGTTTTTTTGGATTCCTCTTCAGCAAGAGAGGTTCCTTTTTGTGACTTGGGAAAAAGCTCCTTTGGGAGCCAAAAACTGGTTTTAATAAGATATCCTAATTTTTCGATATGAAATTTTATGGAATACTTAATTTTCTATATTTTAAAATTGACATCGTCATCCGAAACATGAAACAGATTCATGTATTTTCCTGATTGCGGGTACGTTCTCGCGTGTGAAACATCCGCAAGCTGATCCATATTTGCGGCCTAGATTTCCGTATACGTTCAGAAAAACGACCGAGATAGAACTGTCAGTTCACGAGGCTGTACAGTTCATCGAATTCATATTCATTTGCGAGCGATCTGAACCCGCGCCGATTAAGTCGAGTACGTGGGAATTTATTTCACTTCCTCGATCAAAAACTCTTTCGGTAATCGGTGCAGTCACGAAAACTATTCATATAAATCAACATCCAATGTTTAGCAAAAAATAAAATGGAATTAAGTTTCGTGTTCTGCTCAGAGATTTTCATTTTTACGCCAAAACGGATTAATGGCAGGGGGGAGGGGATGTCAGGAATCTTGAAAAAAATATTGCAGACGTCAGGGAACTTCTAAAATAAAGACTTTGTCAAGGATAATAAATTTGAAAAAATTTTATTTGACATTGTTCTATTCCGTTCATAAAAGATTCTACGTGATGAATGTAACCAGATTAAGATTAGGGCCTTTGAACATTAATGGTCAGGGAAAATTAGGGAATTTTAAACATTAAGTTTTGCAGTCACTATATTTTTAAATAAAAAATTCATTATTTGGGTAAAATTTTAATAATATTGTTCAAAAGTCATTCTTTTGGTGTAAAATGCAACTATTGTATTGAAAATTCGTTTTTTCGTTTTTTTTAAAATGTGCATCTTTAGTAGTAAGAATTAAATTTTTTTAAAAATGAAAATGCAACTTTTTGATTGAACATTATTATTATTTGGTTGAGTATTCAACTTGTTTTTTAAATCATCGTTTTTGGATGAATTCAACGGTTTTTTGTTTAAAATTAAAGTAGCTTTTGCTAGAAATATTTACTATTAAATTTTACATTATTCGTTAAAAATTCATATCTTTGGTTGGCGATTTTTTTATTATTATTTTCTTGTAAATGATTTTTTTAAACTGAAAGTGGAACTATTCCATTTGAAGATACATCATAGTTGAAAATTCATCTCTTTTGTTGAAAGTGTAATGATTTTGTTGGCAATTAATTTTTTTTTTAATGAAATACCAATTGTTCGGGTAAAAGTTGAGCTTTTTTAAATATTTATATTTGTTTTTGTTGAAAATTTCATTTCTTTTTGTTCAAAAGTAATTTTTTGAAGCAAAAATACTTTTCAATTTTTGGTTACAAACTTGTCTTTTTTGTGAGAAAAATAACCATTGTATTTTGAAATTTCGACGTTTTTGTTTGTGAATGCAATTTTTGGTTGAAAAGAAATTTTTTGTTGTGAATGGTTAAAAATTAATTTTTTATTTAACAATGTAACTTTTCCATATTTGTAGAAAATTCTTCCGTTTTTTTCAAAAAATTAATTTTCTTGTTTCAAAATTTCCCCTTTTTGTTCAAACTGCAACTGTTTCAAAAATTACGTTCTTTATTGAAAATTCATATTTTTGTGTTGAAATATTAACTTATTTACAGAAAACTCGTCTTTTGGATTGAAAGTTCAACAATTTTGATGAAATTTTTTTTCTTTAACTGAAATATCTTTATTTGTTGAAAATCCGGTTTTTTGGGTGGAAAATTCATCATTTCAGTTGAAAATTGATCTCTTTTGTTGAAAATTTAACTGTTTTGTTGAAAATATATTTTTTTCTTGAAAATAATTATTTACTAAGAATAAAATAGGTAGAAAATTTGTAGTAGGAACGATTCGTACTATGTAGTGAATTTGTCACTATGAAGAAAATGTGTCTGCTTTTACAATACATCTCTTCTGGTAGAAATTTTATATTTTTTGGTGTTGAAAATTACACTATTTTGATGAACGTTTAGTTATTCTGTTAAAAATTTATCTGTGGTTGAAAAATTGGACTATTTTGTTAACAATTCTTTTGTTTTGAAATTTTTGTTTACTGAAAAATTAACTTTTCTAAATTTTATATGTGTTGGTGAGCATATTAAATATTGCATTTCTTGTTGATATTTCATCGTTCTAGGTTGTCAATTGAAGAATCCGGTTAAAAATTGAACGAATTTGATAAAAATGCCATTATTTTGTTGAAAAGCCATTTTTTTGGTCGATAGTGCCAGTCTTTTTTTTTTTGAAAATTTTTTCCGTTTAGATTGAAAACTCATAATAAAAAAGTAAAATTTTTTAGGTTGAAATAAATAATAAAATTTAAAATATTAATCTGAATTTGTATTTTTTATTCCTTTTATGAAAGATTCTATGTTAAAAATGGGACAACATGAAAATGCTGGTCTTTATAGGTTATCAAAAAACTTGAATCACTACACTGTTAAAAAAATCTGTTCGAGGCTTGATACACATGTGTGTGAAGCAAATATGCACTGCCGCTATTGAAATGTAACATACATTGGTGTAGTGAATTTAATATTCATGTGTATTAAATTTAATATACATGTCTGTAAAGCAGTGTGCTTTTAGACTTGAAATCGAATTTTATTTTTGCTCAACTTGAAGAATGTATCATGTTTTATTATTCAGAATAAAAAATTGCTGCTAAACTTTTTTTTAATTTGTGAAAACTGGAATTATCTGATTTTTCTTTTAAATGATTAGCATGCACGGAAAAAATAGAAGGTCACTTTGGCCATCTAGATGTGCATATAGACCATATTAGGACAGCCCTTCAGGCCAGCCCTCGAAGATGGCTGAAGCGACCATATGGATGGATATTTCGACCATACGTGTTCATCGTTCGACCATATAGAAGGACTGATTGGCTCACTATATTTAGAACATCATACTTCGACCATCCAGTTTTTTCCTTGTGAATGTATATAAAATTTAATACACACGCTCTTAATGGCGATTTCATATGCTTGACATATCAATTTTAATATACATTGGTATATTAGATTTATAATTATTTTTAACAGTGTAGGTATATCCTATTTTCTTGTGCCTAAAAAACTAAGGAATAATTTAAGAAATTTTGGCTCGTGCTTCTTACTAAAACGAATCTCCAGGATTTGTCAACGTTTGATAATTGAAGTTGATTATTGCGTTTTCGCGCATGGCACCACATTTCAGCTGTGGGCAGCGACTATTTCTGTCGAAGCGTATATATTGCATATCCAATATCACGTTTTCGCGTGCAGCAGTCAACACTTTTGAGTTGCAAAAAAGATTTTGTAAACAAGATATCGTTGACGGAAAACTTTTGCAATTTTCTGGTCGATATCTACAGTTCCACACATAGGATAGAAAATTCTATTTGGAAATGTCATAGATTGTCGACTAAAATTCCTCGACCAATCACGATTGGTACACGTGCACCTACGGTCACCTGGCTTTATCGATTGCGAACGAGCGCTTCGAAAATTTACGGAAAGCATCATAAACTACACTATAATGCAGTGCAGTCCTCGACGAGCAAGGACGACCCTATCGGATTTGAGTTGGCCAATAACAGCTCTATAATTCCAAGTTGTAGCTGGGTTGTTAAATTGTTACGAGCTACGCAAAATGTGGTCTTGTTTTCAAGTTGTTCATCCATTTATCCAGTAGCTCGAATGCTCTGTCATTTTTTTCTCGAAAATTTGTGGAAAAAAGTTCGTTAGCTTATAACTCGAACATTGAGACAAACTTTATGCAGAAACCGTTTCTTAATCTTCCTAAGCGAAAACATGAATTTCAGCAACTGCAACTGTATAAACGCGATTCACATGTTTCAAAAAATTCTGTTACAGTTTAGGAATTTTTATTTACTGTAATTGAATATTTCAAGTGGTTAAACATTTTTTTGTGGTTCATAAATTATTATATAAAACATGTAGTCTATATTTGTCCTGAGAATATAAATAGCAAGAAAATATGATTGAAGTTAATACAAGCGACTTCTTATGCGTATTTTTTTATAACAGGATATACACTCATGGTATCGAATATATAATGAAAGCCCATCTTTTATGTTAACAATTTTTTTCACGTTTAGTTCATTAAGTATATTATATAACATAGTTATATAAATATAAACTTCACTCGTATAAAATCTTACTATAATTTCTAGTTTTAAGACAAATATATACTGCAAATTTATATTAAAATTAATAAGCCAAACAATATTTTCTCTAAAACTACATACTTGGGGAAATTTAATCACAAAATTTATACAAAATGTTATTTTATTTTCTATGTATAATATTCGTATGTAATTTTTTCATAAAAAATTGAATATTCAACCGGAGAATATGAATTTTTCAGCAAAGAAATTTATTTGTAGAAAATTAGTTAAACCTTCAACCAAAGATTTTAATTGTCAACTAAAATATGCATATTTTACAAAATAAAGCGATTTCTTAAGAAAGTGCTTCAACCAAAATTTTCAAAAAAAAGTTGAATCGTCAAACAGAGAGAAAATTAACTTTCAAGCACACAGTGTCATTTATATCCAAGAAAGATGCAATTTATACTAATACAGATGAATTTTTAAATCAAAAATACAAATTTAAAAACATTTATTTTCTTCTCGAAAAGATTTAATTTTAACTTTAACATCAAAGTATAAATTTTGAATAAGAAGAACATTTTATGTGAAGATTATATTTTAATTTCTAACCCAAAAAGACGATGTTTCAACGAAGCATTTGAATTTTTAATAAAGAAGGATAACTTTTTTGAAAAAAATTCTTGAATATTTATATAAACAGTTGCATTTTTTATCATATAAAGATGTCATTTTTACTAAAAAAGATTTATTTTTAAATCAAAAAGACAAATTATCAAAAGAATAGTTGAATTTTCATTCAAAAAATAGTTTAGTTTGATTTTTCAGCATAAAAATACGAATTTTAAATGAGAACGAAATTTTCTAGAAGACTAGTTGCATTTTCTATAAAAGAAATATGATATTTCAACAAAAAATTTTAATTTTTAGCAAACAAAAAAAAATTTTAACAAAATCTTGAATTTTAAAACAAACCGTTGCGTTTTTTATAGAAAGATGCAATTTTTACTAAAATAGATTCATTTTTAAATCAAAAGGACAAATTATAAAAAAAATAGTTGAATTTTCATTCAAAAAATAGTTTAGTTTGATTTTTCAGCATAAAAATATGAGTTTTAAATAAGAATGAAATTTTCTAGAAGACTAGTTGCATTTTCTATAAAAAATATGAAATTTCAGCAAAACAGTTAAATTTTTAGCAACAAAAAAAAAGTTTTCAACAAATATGTTGAATTTTAAAATAAACCGTTGCATTTTTTAAAGAAAGATGCAATTTCTAGTAAAATAGACGAATTTACAACAAAAAAAAGAGAACTTTTCGAAAAATAGTTGAATTTTCAACAAAAAAAGATTTTAGTTTGACTTTTTAGCATCAAATTGTGAGTTTTTAAAAATCAGTCAATTTTCTTTCTTTTAATTTAAGTTTTGACCCCTATCCGTGGCTGGGAAAACATATACATTTTTGTTTTTTTTTAGACCAAAATAAATGAATTATATTATTAGCTGTACAATCTGCAAAATTTATAAACAAACATAACATTTTTTAAAAATATACAAAAAAATATTTGAAAAAAAACTAATTAAAACGATAAGAATAAAGATTTGTATTTCAAGAAACACCATATGACTGCTTTTATTATAGGTTGCAAAACGCAAAATTATTATTGAAAGTCTTTATTTTTCATCATTAATAATGGTATTAAAGCGCAAGAAGTTAAATTACTGAAAATTTTATTGTGGATTTAACATGTAAAAAATATATATTGCAATATTTTATTCGTTTGTTAAAATCTCTTTGATAATAATCCAAGTATTTTTTAAATATTTCCATTTTTATTCAATAATTTCGATTTTGTCGGCTACTTAATACATTCAGAATTTATGTACGTTTAATAAATAAACAATTATTATTTCCTTTAGAGTAATGTATTAATGTTATTCATAAAATTTAATGAAAAATTATAACATTCTTATAAATATTATCGGTGAAAAAAAAAACATTAAACTTCCAATTTATCGAAATTTATAACAATAATATCTACTTGGCTGATTTGAAGAACAGTTTATGAAAAGTCAACATTTCTTTAATATCCATTAGAATATTAATAATAATAATCATCATATTAATAATTCTTTAATTGCAACTATAATTCAATTCCGAATATTCAAATTTTTGACTAATTTTAAATTAAAAATCGTTAACGTTTTCAAATATATATTTTTTAAATTCAAGAGTTTTTAAGTGCAACTCATCCAAATTGTAAAAATTAGGATCGCCGATCTTTAAAACTGAAAATTTCCTCATTTAGAAATTTTGCAATATCAAAAATGATAAAAGTCTTATATTTTACAGTTGAAAACTCTGCAATTTTGATGATTTACATTTGGAATTTAATCAATTTGTAATAATTAAAATTGAAAAAAGATCTATCCTCTTGTTTATTTATTTTAAAAATCATCACAATTTAAGAATTGTTATTTATACATTCCGTTTTTGTGAGAAGAATTTCGGAATTGAGACGAAGAAAGATTACACCATGTACTTGTGAGAAAATATGAAATTTCATCACAAAAATTCATTTCTTACATTTTCTGAAGTTTATACAATTTTGTGACAATTATACACTTTCTAAATTTTCGGAATTAAATCAATATATATTCGAAAAGTTTGTCAATATGCGTGAAAATATTGCCAAGTTATTTAAAAAAAGCTTTTAATCGTCGCTTTTGGAAATATTCCCCATAAAGTGTTAAAAAAAATTTCTAAATTGTTTACAATGTTTAGGAAATATCAGATACACGCACACGCAGTTATTTTCGACGTTCTCGCATAATTAAGCACTATATTTTCTTATTTTATATTATTTATTATTCTCCTATTAGATTTTCTACAAACCGTTCAAACCGAGAAAATTCATCGTCTGGTACTGACATTTATTGAAGTTGAATTAACTCTTACAATAATAAAACGAGAAATTTATAACTTATAATTTTTCACTAATTTCCTTAATGATGCAATTTTTTCTATGCAATAATTAGTCGTCTAGTTAACCGATTAATTTTTATAATCGATCTCATAATAATAAAGGTATCGCGTTAATGCTTATTGGAAAATATCGATGCAATAAATAATCCGGTTTTAGCAAAAATGTGGTTCTTCTCTATGAAATCCCGCTGGGACACGCTATATGGGTAAGACGTTGGTCAACTTTTTACTGCCGCCGCGGATTTTCTTGCCGCGGTGTATATCTTCTTATCGTTGGCAAGTAAAGTTTCCGAGCAGAGGGCTTTAAATTACACGTAAATGTTGATTAGACATGTAATCCTCGTGACCACTTCAGACATCATTTTATGGCCGTCTGCACACACACTCACTGGGTGAAACTAACGGACCGAACATCAGATGCATCGATAAAAACGGTCCTATACAATGTGTAACGATTTTTCAATTTTGCTACACAATGTACTTTTTATGATTACATTTTTTCGGTCTGCATTTAGAGTTGTGACTCTTTCTCGATATATACCGTTATGCATTTAAAATTTCTTGACAATTATTAAAGAATATCGCCAATAAGATATGATACATATTTCAGGGGACACGGTCCGTCTCCTGTTTTACTTAATCCCTCTTTTCCTTCTTAAAATTGGAAATTTTCTTAAAACACGTTAAATGGAGAATTTTGACCCAATTTTCCCTATTTATTTTATAAGGTTTTGATTATTAATGTGTAGAATTATTAATTAAGTATTAATGTGCAGAATTCCTGAAAAGAATACCAAGAATCCAACGACCAAATTAGGACAACCACAATCAAATTTTCTCATTGAAATTTGAAAAAGATAACAATTTTTTCCTAAAAAAGAAAAGACAAATGTATCCGTTTTGAACAAAAATAAAAAAGGGAAATGAAAAATAAGCAGATTAACAAATCACGACAAAATCTATTATAAAAAATAATCATTAATGTTTCGGCACTCATACAGCACCCTTTGAATGCAAACAAAATTAAATAAATAAAACAAAAAAATATAAAAAACCTGAACAAGCAGTTACAGCATTTCCATTGAAATTTGAAAAAGATAACAATTTTTTCCTAAAAAAGAAAAGAAAAAATTATTCCTTTTGGAAAATAATAAAAAAGAGACAGGAAAATTGAGAAGGCAACCAACCAAATCGCATTTCTTCACTTTTTTATTTATTTATTTTTATTTTTATGAATGTCAAATCACAATAAAAAAAACGGTTGTAAAATATATTTACCAACGTTTCGGCACTCATAAGGCATCCTTTTCAAGGCAAAAAAATAAACCAATCAAATAAAAAAATAAAAAACACCCGAGCAGACAGGAACAGCAACAAAACCACGATGCTCTCTTCTTAGATTTGATTATCGGGTTTCAGGAAGAGAGCATCGTGGTTTTCTTGCTGTTCCTGCTTGCTCAGGTTTTTTTTTATTTTTTTTTGTTTTATTTAATTTTGTTTGCCTTGAAAAGGGTGATGTATGAGTGCCAAATCATTAATGATTATTTTTTATATTCGTTTTTTTTTGTTGTGATTTGATAATGATAAAAATAAAAAAGAAGGAAGGGGATTTGTTTGGTTGCCTTTCCCATTTTTCATTTTCCTTTTTGATTTTTTTCCAAAACGGATACTTTTTTCTTTTCATTTTTATAAAAAAATGGTTATCTTTTTCAAATTTCAATTGGAACATTTTATGGTTGTTGCCCAAATTTGGTCGTTGGATGCTTGGTTTTATTTACAGGCATTCTGCTCATTAATATTATTATTGGACGTTAAATAGGGCTTTAAATTTGATTTTAATCTTATTTAATTTTCTTTAGTTTTTATAAATGAAAGTTCAAGAGTTCGGAAAATAAAAAGATTTAAAAGAGATTCTTAATGATGATATAATTTCAAATGTTTTCTACACAATGTATTTGCTAATTTTGTGGGTTTAATGGACGTCGTAGTTGCAAATTAATAATAAATAAAAATATATGCAAAGTTTTTTTAAAGAAAGTGATTTACTTTGAATCATATAGTAAGAAGGATAAAGACATTTTTTGTCTATAGACATAATAAATATTGTTTATAGATTATAATGAAGGAAAATACAGAGATGCGTTTTATTTTTTATTTTTTTTGCAAATCCTGCAAATCGCGCTTTCGTGTCTCTGAATTTCTATTTACTATCATGAAAATATTCAAATTTAAAAATCCATTGTTAAGTCAATTTTTTAGCATAATTGTATAAATATTTTCGAAACAATAATTAATAATTTCGAATTGCAGGCGTTTGAAATAAAAAAAAAAATATACTAATGATTTTCGACAATTTAATTAGAAAAAGAAGTTGAATTGTATAATTTCTAAGTTGAAGCTTTAAATATTTCATAATTTTTATTTGATTTTGAGAATGATGAAACTAGGATGATTATAGATTAAAATTTCGAAAATAGGACAATGTCAAAAAGTTAAAAATTTAATATTTCAAGGCCCGAATTTTGAAAATTGAATCGTTGAAAATTCAGAGGAATTGAAATTGTACTTTTTATAATTAAAAGCCTTGAAAATTAAATAACTAAAGATTAAAAACCATTAAATTTAAATAATTTTGATATGAAAGCAATTAAAATTTGACCATTTAATATTAAAAACTAAATTGAATATTTCAAACTCCAAGCTCTTGAAATTCCGGAATTTAAAATTGTTATTACATAATAAAGTGATAAGTTAACATTAAAGCTGGTTAGACAAATTTTTTGCAATAAAAAATGAATTGAATTATTCTAAAAAATTATCGAAAAAAATAGAAATTTTTAATGGGAAACGTTAAAAATGAAAAAATTTCATTTAAAACAGAAAAAATTGTAGTCACCAAAAATTGTGGTATGGAAACTTTTTTATAATCAAACCCTGTAAAATTTTAAATATTTCAAGTAAGTTTAAATCGCTGAAAAACTAATAATTTTTAAATTGCTGATAATACTTTCCAAAATTCAACCAATTCGATTTTAAATGCAAAATTAAAACATATGGCAGGAAAAAAATTTTAAGTTTAGCCTTCATCATGAAAGTTCAGATCTCTGGCATTTTAACAACTTAAAATTACAGAAATTAACCATTTACTAATGTATCAATTTCAGATAGTTTAATTTTTATCCTTTTTATTTTAAACTCAATTTTCAACTTTTTAATTTCAAAAATCTTCCTTTAGAATTTGAAATGATTTATTTGTATAAATTTTCAACTAAAATTCATATAATTTAAAAATCCTAAATTAAAAATTAAAATTTAAGATAAAGAATACAAAACAATATTGCTATTATGTGATTTCATTTTTTGAAATTTTACAATGTTAAGCTTTTCAATACGACATTTCTTTATGTTTCCATCTAAAATTAATAAATTCAAAAATTTAAACCTTTAATTCAAGAGGCTGTTCATATGAAATTTCGAAATATACTATAGCGGAATCTTCCTGAAATTTTGAGTAATTGAATTTGAAACTATAATATTGTGAAATTCGAAATTCGAAAACTCTAAAAATGAATCTCAAAATTGATTAAAGAAAAAACTTTATTTTCAAGGCCTTAAAGATTAAATTATTTTTTAATTGCGTATTTAAAACTACAAATTTAAATTAAAATTATAGAAATTTAGAAAACGATAAATATATTATTAATAAGTATCATATCATGTAGTATCAAATGACATTTAAAACGAATGGATAGATTTTTTTACTAAAAGATGTGATTCTGTCAAATAAAAAGTCATTTTAATTTTCACAATTCCTAATTGCAGACTACTTTTAAATACTGCGACAAATATTGTGTTCCTCTGAAGTTTAATATTATTCTAAGCACTTTGAAATGGTTTTTAAGAATTAAAATTGTACAAACGGTAAAACTGGTAATTTTATAATAACTGATTTCTAAATTAAAAATTCGGAACCTTTTGTTTTTAAGAACTAATGGCATGTACACTTTTTTATTAAAAGATTAAGACTGCCATTTCCTACAAGTCGCTAGTGAACTGTTCGAGATAGGAAAAGATTAAAAACATTTTTAGATTTTCAATCCAAAGAGCATAATTATTGCAGACAAATAAACATATAAATACATCAAAAATAAATACCACGAACATAAACAATATGAGCATGCTGTAAAGTTTACAGCAGATCAGTGATGACCGTCGCAGACCTTGGGAACCTTTTCGCTTGTCGAGTTATAAATCTCTCAGGTTCTTTCCAGATCTGATAATCTTGTCTCATGGCAGACATTTTTGTCTTTAAGTCTCACGAGCTAGATATAAGGAATAACTTGCAATTGTCATGGACTATAGGCCTTGCCCAAGGCAAAATCAAGGCAAATATTTTACCCGGTCTAATATTAAATTCAAATTGTTATGTTTCAAATTTCTAATATTTCAAGTAAAACTATTGCATTTTCAACCCATTTAAATGAATTTTTAACGATATTGTTAAATTTTTATTTTAAAAAAATATTTTTTTTTACCAAGGATACAAATTTTGAACCAAAAGAGATGAATTTTTAACCAAAACGATTTTTTTTACTAAGGATGCGAATTTTTAACCAAAAGAGATAAATTTTTAAATAAAATGAATCTTTGAAAAAAGAAATGTAAAGTAGTTCAATTTTTAACTAAGTAGTTGAATTTCCAAACAGAAAATTTAAAGTCTTAAGAAAAATTGAACAATTCATAATGACACAAAAAAATATTTTAATTTTTAATGAAAAACAGTTGAATCTTAATTGAATCTTTGTTAAAAATTCAACAGTTTTCCAGAATATTAATATTAAATTCAAATTGTTATGTTTCAAATTCCTAATATTTGAAAAAAAAAAAAAAAACTGTTGCATTTTCAACCAAATTAGATGAATTTTTAACGAAATTGTTAAATTTCTATAAAAAAATTATTTCTTTTTACCAAGGATACGAATTTTTAACCAAAAAAGATGAATTTTTAACCAAAACGATTTTTTTACTAAGGATGCGAATTTTTATCCTAAAGAGATAAATTTTTAAATAAAATGAATCTTTAAAAAAAGAAATGTAAAGTAGTTCAATTTTTAACTAAGTAGTTGAATTTTCAAACAAAAAATATGAAGTCCTAAGGAAAAATTAAACAATTGATAGTGACACAAAAACATATTTTAATTTTTAATGAAAAACAGTTGAATCTTAGTTGAATCTTTGTTGAAAATTCAACAGATTTACAGAATATTAATGTTAAATTCAAATTGTTATGTTTCAAATTCCTAATATTTCAAGTAAAACTGTTGCATTTTTAACCAATTTAGATGAATTTTTAACGAAATTGTTAAATTTTTGTTTAAAAAAATGAATTTTTTTACCAAGAACACGAATTTTTAACCAAAAGAGATGAGTTTTTAACCAAAACGGTGTTTTTTTTTTTTACTGAGGATGCGAATTTTGAACCAAAAGAGATAAATTTTCAAATGAAATGAATCTTTGAAAAAAGAAATATAAAGTCGTTCAATTTTTAACTAAGTAGTTGAATTTCCATACAAAAAATATGACGTCTTAAAGGAAAAATTGAACAATTGATAATGACACAAAAAAAATTAATTTTTAAGGAAAAACCGTTGAATCTTTGTTGAAAACTCAACAGATGTACGGAACATTCGTCTCTCCATTTCAAGATTATAAGATTCATAATTTTATTTGAAAGGTAATGATTTGTCTAGAAAATGAGCCATTTATTTATAATTCCTTTTTTTTTGTTTAAAATTAATGTTTTAAACTAAAAATGTCACTATAAAATTTCTGTTTGAAAATTTATATTTATTAGTTTGAAATTCCTCTTTTTAGAAAACTGATGTTCATAGAAATTAACTCGTTATTTGTTTAAAAGGCATCTGTTTGGTTGAAAATAAATTTATTTGTTGAAAATTCAACCGTTTTACGGAAAATTCGCGTCTTTTGGTTTAAAAGTTGAACAATCTGAATCACTTTTTTTTTCTTGACTGAAAAATCTTCAGTTGTTCACAATTCAACTTCGGGTATGAAAGTGAAATTACTTTGTTAAACATTCGATTGTGTCTGGTTAAAAATTAATCTCTTTAAAATTAAATTGTTTTTTTTAAAATTCGTCTTTTTGTAGAACATTAATATTGGTGGGTTAGAAATTTAACGGTTTTGTAGAAAAATTGTCTATTTGGCTTAGCATCGGCTTATTTTGGTTAAACGATGAAATTATTTTGTTAAAAAATCATTTAATCAAAAATTGATATCTTCTGTTCAAATAATCACTATGTTTTTAATATTATTATTTAATGAGTTTCATTTACTGAAAATTTAACTTTTCTATTTTTTTTTTTTAATTTATCTCTTTTAGTTGAAAATTCAACTATTTGTTTTAAAATCCATGTATTTTGTTGAACATTCATTTTTTTGTACAAAGATAATCTTCTTGGTTGAAAATTCGTCATTTAGATTGAAATATTTTAACATTTTGGTTGGAAATTCGTTGTGTTGAAATATCAACTGTTATCCTTTTTCTTAAGCACTCATTATTCGGTTGAAAATTCAAATTATTTTGGTTAAAGTTTAATCTTTTTTTATTGAAAATCCTCTTTGTAGATAGAAAGTTCCAGTAAATGGTTCAGAATTCACCTCTTTTGTTTTACAATTTAATTATATGGTTGAACATGCATTTACTATCGGCAAAAAAAATGCTGGCGCAATAAAAAAATAGTCAAATGAAAGCTAAAAGGGTTTAGGTAAATGAGTTTGAAGACGTTTATTTAAAAAAAGTGTTGTGCTTTGCAGACTGAAAAATTTAAAATAAAAAGTAAGGATTTTCGGGTACATTTAAGAACAGACAAGTTTGGAACATTATTTCATATACAAGGGGCAATAAATTTTTTTTAACTCGTGAGTATGAGGAAAACTGTTGTGAACAAATTTTAGTTGAAAACATTGAGAAATAATAAAAATTTTTATCTAAAAGTACAAAAATGTATGTACTAAAAATGTAAACATTATTTTCAGTTTTAATGAAGATATTAAAGCTGTTCAAAGTGCTAACTGTAACGGATAGGCTATGTAATTATTATCAATAACCCGGAAGAATGTGAGTTATTTTTGTAAAAATCGCGATATTTTTAGAAATTTTGTTTTTGTTGAAAAACATGTGCCAGAAAGCATCCCGAACCTTTTTTTTTTACCGCCGACCGCTTGCGCCTTTCTTCGACCCGTGGCTCTGAATCCTTGCGTGGCACCTGGCACGTCCTCATCAGTAATAAAAAAAGGTTCGTTCTGCTTTCTGGTACTGGTATTTTAACAAAAAAATGTCTAAAAATATCGCGATTTAAAAAAAAAAATACTAAAATCCTTCCGGGTTATTGAAAATAATTACAGAGCCTATCCGTTACAGTTTGCACTTTGAATCGCTTTAATATCTTTACTAGAACTCAAGATAATATAATAGTTATAATAATTGTACATTTTTGTACTTTCAAGTAACATTTTTTATTATTCCTCAAAGTTTTCAACTGCAATTTGATCATAACAGTTTTCCTGATACTCATGAATTTTTTCAAATTTTTCCCATTACCCCTCGTATAGAAAATAATTCTCCAAACTTATGACTGTTCGTAAATGTACCCGAAAATCCTTAATTTTTTACATTTTAGTAAGATAGTAAGTATTTTGGTTTAAGTTATCTTGTTTGGTCGAAAATTCACCTGCTTTCTTGAAATTTCGCATATTCAGTCAGAAAATTCGTCCTTTTGGATTGAAAATTTTGCGGTCACTCTGCCTATAATAAATGTCATTTATTATAGGCTTTTCTATCAGTGACATCAGAAAAATAGACTACATATTTTATATTTTGAATAAATAACCGAAACAATGTTTAATTCCCTTAACATTTTTAGTTCTAAAGGTGACACTAAATTATGACAGAATAATTTCTGAAAAGTATGACTGAAGCTTCAGGCAGAAAATTTCTGCTAAACTTACAAGATTTTCAGTTAAAAGAAGGACAGCATAAAAATTACTGAATTTGCTACCATTTTTACAGAATTTTCAATTATTTTATAAATTTTCGGATATTTTCTGCCACGCTACTGAAACATATTGTGAAATTTTCATCTTTAAATTGAAAAATCAAATTAAGAAATCTCGTAAATTTTACAGAAATTATCCGTAAATTTGTAAAATTAATGAAAATTTGTTAAGCTTTACAGAAAAGCTATGATGTCTCTATTTTATCTGAAAATCCTCTAACTGTTAAGTAAAATTTAGAAAGAGTCAATAAAGCTTTAGTTATGCGTCTCTTAAAATGCGTATAGAAATATCCAAACGGGAGAATTGAGGGTATTTTTATATAGTTTTTCGAGCGTGTTGTATAAATAAAGAAGAAAAATATTTTAAAAAACTAAGTTTAATGAGAATGTTCTATATTAAGGCGGGATTAGAATCGTCCATGTTCCGTTCTAAACTCTTAAAGTATCTAGAAACGCAAAGGCGACCTTCTAGAAGCGTAAACGGGTTTACGAGCAGTAATGGCGGACGTGCGCACTTTGACGCCGCGTCACCGTTGAGAACCCCTGCTTCGCGTCTGATAAAACGACGCAGTGCTCAACATGCTCTCTCAACTTCGGGATGGCTCGAGATCTCGTTAAAAATCCGACACGACGGCAACGGCAACGGCAACGATGATTCACTCCAACGAGAACGATAAAATATCTTCACTCTATTTCCTAATTCCCCTCCTATCCGACCACTTTGTATGGCTTGTAAATCAAATTTTAAGGTCACATTTAAGTAAAATGTACCTAAATTCGTGCAGATTTAATCGTGCTATTCGAAAAGACAATTCTACAAAATAAGGCGCATGAATATCCCCCAGATTCTTTTTTCTTTGATATTTATTTTACCGAAAATATGTTGACAAAATTGCAATTTGCTATTATTTTTATTTGTACTGATTGCCAATTTATGTCATTTCTTTTTTTCTGAATTACAATTTCTTATAATTTTAATTAAATTTAAAGGAATTTGAATGAGATTGAAATCAAATTTAAAATCCTATAAAACGTCCAATAATTATTTTTATGTGCAGAATCGCTGAAAATAAAACCAAGAATTCAATGAACAAAGAGTGCCGTCAAAATGGACTGTTTTTTCGCCTATTTTTTGGACCTCGCTAGCCACCTTGGTGAAAAAATATAAAAATATGTTACAGTTATCGAATTACCCGTAATTAAAAATCAAAGTGAGCATCGCTTTTCGTTTTTTTTTAAATTCCAAAAAATTACCCTTGTATAGGGGTTGAGAAGACTCCAAAGATCATATCAACCCCTTCACAATCAAGAAGATGCGTGATTTTCCTTTTGTAAGGTTTATTTTACTGAAAAAATACAATGAAAAATAATTTTATAATTTGTGGTATTTCTTATTTAAAATTTTTTTTAGTCTTCTTAACCAATAAATAGGGGTAATTTTTTGAAATTTGAAAAAAACGAAAAGCGATGCTCATTTTGGTTTTCAAAGATGAGTAATTTTATACCCGTAACATATTTTTATATTTTTTCCCCTGGTCGATAGGGAGGTCCAAAAAATAGACGAATTTTGGCGTCACTCTTTGGACAACCACCATAAAATGTGCCTATTGCTATTTGAAAGAAGATAAAAATTCTTTCCTGAACAAGAAAAGAAAAAAATTTCTTTTGTGGACAGAAATAAAAAGGAGGAAAGGAAAATTAGAAGGCAACCAACCATATCATAAAGAAAATTTTTTTTTTCTTTTTTAGGGAAGAATTATGATTAATTTTCAGTTATTAATTTTTTCCGAATTACTATATGTGACATCGTTTTTATTCCTCCGCAGAATCATATAGAATTGTAGGGTATGATTCGCCGCTTGAGGAATTTTTCCAGTTAAAAAATTTGTGAGAAAATACTATAATAATAAATATAAATATTCAAATTACCATAGTAATTTCATGGTTAAAAGTAGACAATAATTTACATTTAAAGATTTAAGCAATAATAGCAACAACAAAATATGATTATCTACAAAGACTATATAGTAATTAACATAGGCCAGTGATTGTATGATAAATATGAATATTTCTAAAGTTCTTGCTTATTTCTAAAGACATTAATATTGACAATAATATTGATTAAAATTCATTATTATTGCAGTCAAAATGATGGACTGTTATGTATTAAATAAAAGTAATTTTTAATTAAAAATTTTTTTAATTACTTTTTTAATAATAACAATTAAATGCTGTTAAATATTATACAGTTTCAGTTAAAAAAAATAATTTTAAACAAAACAAGCGAATAAATTTTCATTCCAAAATATTAAATTTTAACTAAAATAATGAATCTTAAAATCTTTAAACCAAAAGAAGAATTTAATGCAAATAAGTGGAATTTTCAACACAAAAATATGAATTTTCAACAAAGAAACAAATATTAAAACAAAAATTTGCATTTTAACCAAAAAATTAGTTAATTTCTTTCAAGAGGATTAGTTTTATACCCAAAAAGAAGAACTGTTAACCAAACAATAATATTTTTTAACCAAAAATGGAATAGTTAGGTTTTGAATAAAAAAAGTTGCATAAAAAAATAATTTTTCCAATTCATGGTTAAATTTTCAAGCAAATAGATGAGCTCTTTAGAATGATGAACTTTCAATCGGAATACTTTAATTTTCAGTCAAAATTTATATTACACTTCAGAGTTTTTGATATTGAAATATATTATATTATATTATATTAATATATTATGATATA